>VFFE01006810.1:225566-255398 GCA_008921705.1 Burhinus oedicnemus | reverse complement strand
CAAAGAAGACTGAAGAAAGAAAGAATGTTCTTAAAATAAAGATCTGGCCAAGAACCAGATCAGTTTAAGTCGGAACAAAGAATCAAACTGTTCATAAGCATCTGAAAAATAAGGTGGAGATGATTAACAAACCCAGACATTTGATACATTAATCAGGAACAAACTCAAACAAACAAATCAGGAGTCAAATCATTCCTGCAAGATGGTAACAGGACTTATAAATGGAAAAGGTAATAATAATTGAATACTAAGGTATCCAATAATGAAGGTAACAATAATTGGATACGGAATCTTATAACCAACTGATAAGGTAAATTGGGAAGTACTTTTCTGATGATTCATCAGTAAAATGGTGTAAAGATGGGAAATAACAGTTACTCAGAGAATTTACCATTGTTCACTGTTAAAAGGAAGGATTTTTCTGAGTGTGGTGTTGTAGAAAGTGACATTGATGAAGCTGAACATGTTTAAGGGACTAGATCTTTCCAGTCCTTTTATGGTTCCCCAAAAATAATAAAGTCAAACCAAAACATTTTACTTCATCAAAATCAAATACAAAATTTGAAATTATTCATTTTGACATATCCCCATATAAAACTTAATAGAAATTGACATGTTCCACTGGAAAAGAAAAAATCAATTTGATGAAGCTTCATCTTCTGATGTAAAACTGTTCCATCAAAGGTGTTTTGACTGGTTCTTACTTTCATCAGATAAATCATAAAACCATGACCACTCGAAATGCTTATAAAAATCTTACTGATAGCCTCTGAAGACAGGATGAAAAAAATGGCTGTAGAGGTTAATTAGTCAGGTTAGTGATTACCCCTGCAGCTTGGTCTTCAAGTGCATGAACATGAATTCAGGACTGTGGAACAGAAATGAGGATGTGGCCATTATGTGCCCAGACAGAGGTCTTTCATCTTTCAGAGACTGCTAATCTGTCATCTTTTGCTAGTATCAGCTACCTGTGTAATGCACAAAAGGGAAAAAATTATATATCTTGGAGAAGGCATGAGTGGGAGAAACTGAACTTTGGATCTCCCAGTTACAACAGGAGGACTTTTTTAAGATCATTGCTTTTTGAGGAAGTATGTGGAACCGACCTGTCAGGGTGTTTTGCCCTGAAGTGATGTTACCTCAAGGCTTTTGATCAGAGTAATCATTGTAGAATGTGCATACTTTGCTTTGTTGTCCATCAATCTGTGCTTGTTGAATGAACATATACTTTGGAGAGGTCTGAAAATACTGTCCTAACAGTTTCCGAAAAATACTAATCAAAGTACTCATTTACTTTTCAAAGGAAGTAATTTTCTATTATTACCTCTGAGGATCGTTCACTTTCTAATAGGAGACCTTTGCTGTATCCTCTGCACTGGGTACCAAGAAAACCCACTCTGTTAGGGGATTTAGGCCCTCAGCAAATGTTTGGTCCTAGATGCAGGACACAGTGAAGTAGGCTCTGTTGTCTCCTCAACAGTACAGAAGAGGGCTCTTCACGACTGCAAGGATTCTGTATCTTCACTTGATTGGCACATATATATATATGTACAACTGTATATGTACATACGTGTATATGTGTGTATATACACACACATACACACACGCGCGCGCACACATGCACACACACAAATCCACTGTGACCTGTGACAGGAGTACCAGGTGTTCCACAGTGTGTTTTGAATTGTGAGGTGTAACCAGTAAAGTATCAGGAAATACTGACAAATGACTGTAGGTTTCTTTGTGTAAGAAGACTGTGTGCACTTATTGCAACCTTATTAAAGAATAGTGAGACCTAGGGTGAGGAGTTGAATTTTTAGCGCTGAAGAGGAGGAAAAAGGCCAATTAATATATCTTATTTTCTTGGGAAGTAAAGGGAAGTTGGCAGAAGCTATGTTTACAGTTCATGATGTATCAGTCACTTGTTGGAAATAGTTAACTTGGATTAGCAAGGATTATATTTCCTTACTAGAAGACTGATCTTGTCTTAAATTATTAAAAGTAATTTGAATGTACATCATTGCAAAGAGTGACATATAGAACCTGTAAAAACTACTGAGCTTCTCTTTACACATAATGAGAAAATAATTGAATAAAACCACTGCTGAGAGCTCTGTGGCAAGGTACTGAGGAGGTCGACCTGTGCTGTAATGTTGTGAAGATTTCTGTCACTATAAGGCTGTAGTTTTCTCAAAAATTACTAAATTATTTTGGTTTCCTGTGACTTCTATTTCCATATGCTTTTCTCCTACCTTGAAAGTCCATTTCAGGAACAAACCTCTTGTAGGTTATGCTCCTTTTTCTCATCCTAGCAGGTTGGCTTTTGAAAGCCCTGTTTGACTAGTCACTTAGGCAGTACATCATTATGTAAAATACAAATGTTTTCATTGGACTGGTGATTACTGGGGAGGAAGGGAGGAGAAGTAGTTTGGTAAGTTAATATTCATAAAAACTTTATGAGGCTGTCAATGTTCTTGATCCTGTAAGGCATATACCACAATCTCCATAAGCCTTAGAGTTGGAAGGTGTAGATCAAAGGAAAAGGAAGCTTCAAGAACAGATGAGAGAAGTATGAGGTGATAAGAACTCTCCAAGTGTCCTGTTGGGAGGAGATGGAGTCTCCATGTCCCTGGACAATCCTTTCATATCATGGTCAGCGTGTCTGACCCGCTTCTTCCCACAATCAGAATTTGATTTCTCATCAATCCCTTTAGCCAGTGCAGCTTGTAATGTGATACAGCTCCCATGCAGAGACTGTCCTTGAACTGCTAGACAGTCACATCTTCATTTCTACTCTAATAATATCTTTCACTAGGTCCTAAGAGACAACCTTATTTCAGAGGTGATCACTTTGCCTCCTCTCTTCTGTGTTTCCTTTTGTTTGCATGTACTTTCAATTTTTTTTTTTTTTGGCTTCTAATTGTGTTTTCACTGCTGAGTCTTTCAGATGCTTCAGGAAGAAAATTAACCTGCACTTAAATACCTTCTAGTGACCTAAAGTGACCATAAAATATAAAGACTTTTGGTCAGATATCTGGTTGCCACTTTGATGTTTTCATGGTTCTAGGAGGCTGCAAGAAACTAGGGGAGGGCTCATCCAGCTCAGCGTCCTCATGCTTTTCCTCCATCCTTGATTGCATATTCTGTCAGAGTCTGGAAAACCTTGATTAAAAAAATTGTTTTTTTGATGAAAAATGAAAAATCTAAAGATAGAAGTTTTGGGTATAATTCAAGTATTTTGAGACAATGTTGTAGTTTAAGACCAGTCAGCAACTAAGCACCACAGCCACTCGTTCACCCTTCCCCAGTGGGATGGGGAACAGAATTGGTAGAGTAAAAGTGAGAAAATTTGTCAGTTGGGGTAAGGATAGTTTACTAGGTAAAGCAAAAGCTGTGTGTGCAAGCAAAGCAAAATAAGGAATCCATTCACTACTTCACATTGGCAGGCAGGTGTTCAGACATGTCCCTGAAAGCACAGCTCAACCATGTGTAACACTTGGGAAGACAAATGTCAAGCATCTCCAAAACTCCAAGCATTGCCCTTTCCTTTTTCTTCCCCTAGCTTTTATTGTTAAGCGTGATGTCATATGGTATGGGATATCCCTTTGGTCACCTGGGGTCAGCTGTCCCAGCTGTGTCCCCTCCCAGCTTCTTGCTCACCCCCAGCCTACTTGTTGACAGGGTGGTGTGAGGAGCAGAAAAAGCCTTGACGCTGTGCAAGCACTGCTCAGCAACAACTAAGACGCTTTCTATGAAAGTGGGGTTTGGGTGGAAAAAAAGCATTCCCCAGATCAAAATTCTGTACAGGAAAGTTTCCATTTTAACAATAGTAAAAATTTTTCATGTGGAAAATCAAGGTGAAATTTTTTTGCCCAAAATGTACAACATGTTGCCTGGTCTGCCAAGTCCACAGGAAAGTAGAAGCCACAAGAAACTGGAAACAAAACTTCCATGACACCCCAAAGCAGTTTGGAAACATGTTAAAGTTATTACAGTAAAATGTCCTGAGTTTGGAATGTTAAAATATTCTGTTTTGATCTCAAATGCTGAAACAAAATGTTGGATAGTTTGCATTTTCATTATGATTCAGAACAAAGTCAAATGCTTGTCTTGAGACCAACAGAAATTATATGACACCAGGGACGGCTGATGGATAGAAAATCACAACTGTGAAGGAAGTAGGAGAAACAATTGGTATTAATTTTTGTTGCCAGATGTATTAAAAGACCTATAATATCAGGCTGGGAAGCCTGAAGAAATGTTTTAAAAACTGGTGGTGGTAATTTAATCATCTGGTGGTATTTTTGAGGCATTTAATTCTCTGGGGGGGAAATACACAGAACAGAAAAAAAAAAAATCTGAAATGTGCATAAAAAGCAAACCAATTAAAGAGAGTTTATAAAATACTTTTACAAGAACAAGCCTTTGAACAATGTCAGATGAATGCTGCCTGTAAGCATTAGAAAGTGAGGCTGTGCCTCCATCTCCAGCATCCTCTTTTTGCCTCTGGCTGAAGAAATGATACACCATATGTGAGGAATCTGACTCCACCCTCTCATTACACCTGCAGATAGGAAAGCATTTTAAACTTGCAGTTAATTACCCCTTCACATAGAATGTGTAAAAGGTACAGGAAACCCCTGTGGAATCCATGAATTATCAATCATAATATGAAAAGAATTAATCCCCAAGGATAAACGACTTGGCAGGGTAGGGCTGGTATTTTATTAAAGGCTTTATTTCCCCCCAGTAAGAAAGGGTCTATTAACTTCAAACACATGGAACCACATGAATTAAATTAGGTCACTCCTCACGTTACAGTTTCAGATTTCATAAAGTGCAGTTTGTGGTTATGTCATGTGTTTCACATCTAAAGCACTGGTTGATGACTTCCCAAACTCTTCAATGTTGTACTACCAGTGATATTTCCCATAGCTTGACCACAACACTTTCAAAGCTGATGTTAATAATACATACACCAGTTTTGTAGGTCTGACCATCTTTTCCGTCTCAATAAACCAATATTTGTGGTGTGACTGCGGGCGGCTTAACTGTCTGAGTGCCTTGCTGTGAGCAGCTCTTCAGGAAGAAAAAGGCAACAATATGGTCCTGGTTTAATTATGGGTAGTGATAATGGCTTGTTGAAAGCAACCTTTTAAAAAGGATCTAACTGCAAAAGCTTACTTAGACATGAAGAACAAACAATTGTTAGAGACCAGAATACAAACATAGTAACTGTTTTAAATCTTCCTTCCTCCTCTAATAGATTTCATTCCACTTTCTTCTTTAGGGCATTGGACACAGAGGGTGTGTATGGCACAGAATGTTTGTTAATCAAAGTAGAGCTGCTTGGGCATCATTTGTTATGCAATCCCTTGGATCACAAATCATAGGTCAGCAAATACATAGCTAAACATTACAAGAAACTTTTGTTATTTATCTTAGTATGTTACTCTTCCCAGAATGAGGCTCTGTTGAAAAAAGAGACATCAGCATGTCCAGTCAGCCTGCCTTGTTTCACTTAATTCATTTTGTTTGCAGACATAGCAAGCATGTTATTTATTCAGTTTATTCAGTTGTAGGTAAATACCAAAGCTAGGATGCATTCGTTTTAATCTTTTACTTTAACAATCACACTTGATATTTGGGCTTTTTCTCATTTGAATTTACATTAGTGTAACATGCTCTGAAACTGCTATTTTACTATTTACTGTATGTATACTTCCACAGCATCTTTAAAAAAACAAAATCAGAAAAACTTATAGCATCAAATAGTAAATGTGAGAAACAGCTAACCTGCTGCCTTAAAGTACCTAGGCTAAGTCCTAGTTCCCACCCTGCCCCTGCTCTGCCATTACTATCTGCTTTGTTTTTTAGGCCTGTACACCTATCTCTTAAAGAGCTCTTTCTATCAAACAGCGAACTAAATAACTTGGCTTTCAGTGTGTCCTTTCAATGCCTTAAATTTTCTTTGCCTTCTCGGTGCACCTTTAAAAAGTCAATTACCATTAGGATTTCCAGGATGGTTTTTGCAAGTCAAGCCTTCAGTGGGGTTGCAGACTTGTGAATAAAGGATGATTTACTTAGTGGTAAATGCCAACAGATACATACTGACTTTGAAAGGCAGATTTAAGTTAAATATTAGAACCCTTCATTATACTTCACTAGTGCCTCCCAATTACACTGATCCATGACCATAATTTTTTCAGTGCTAAAATAGACAAATACTTTCCAAATCACAGTGTGTTGCCGTTTGCAGGTCTCTCTTCAGGTTTTTTGATGATCTTGAGCACTCTTTTGTCAGCTTAGCTGGCCCTGTGGGTCAATGACTTTATGAAAAAATGCTGTCGAAATGCTCTTGTGTATCTCTAGCCACACTATTGTCCCGTTATCCCCTTTGGTATATCTCTTTCCCTTCTGGTTCATGTCCCTCTATGGGTTCTGCCAATGCAGAGAGCTGTTGACAGATCTTCATCTTCACAAGTCATGTGAAAGGTTCACCACAGTGGAGAATGAAATACCAAACCTTCAGCTTTTGAAAGGTGGCCAGGTGTTGTCATGGTTACATAGCATTAAGAAGGTCAAGACACAGACATGGAAGTGTCTGAATGAGGCCTTGGAAATTTTAATACATTGTGCGTTTGCAATGGCATGTCCTGAGAAATTTACATACTTTCATGTATGCTAAGAAGTTAGAGGTGTTGGTCAGGGGATCCAACAATATACGTTTGTTCTTAAATTTTGCTTATAATCTGAAAAATTATTTTTAAAGACACATTTTTTAATGACTGACTTTGGGTAAGATTATAAAAAATCATCTAGATGTGTAAATCAGAAGGCCAGCTTAATCCAAAGTCTGTAACTCAAGATTAAAACTGTTATGTGAAAAACTGTCATTCTGTGATGGCCTAATTTTGGAACAGCCTAAACGCAGCACTGCCTCATTGTCTGATCTTCCTATGTTTGAAGTCTTGCTTCTGCAGCAGTTTTGTCTCACACTCCAACATAAGACTCAGCAGCAGAGCCCCAGCTCTCCTATACTTTCACTATGTGTAGTTGTGGCTACTTTAAAATGAGTCTGTTGAAGGAAAAGAAGGAATTACTAGAGTAGATTCCCATGTTTCGATTAATTAATGAATGATCATAGCACTGATCTAGAGCCTCTGCCCACCTCCACTTTTCCAGGGTTTCAAATCAGCATTTGCATGGAAAACTGGTCAAACCAGAAGGCTATGGCCCAGGCTGGAACTGGAGGTATGTTCTACCCTCCAGTCCTCCCCTTCTAGAGAAATAAAATACTGTATTGTCAATTGTGTTTTAAAATACTAAAATAATGTCTTATGTTTAATTTTTCCTCATAAGTTGCTGATGCTATAAAACTATAACAATATAAATGTTTCAAAAATAATTATTGAAGGTGTTAAAAGTAATCAGTATAAATAATTACCTAGTGGAGTGAGTTTCTATTGTAAAGCAGCAAAAAACAATAAAAAAGTCTTGCTCCCAAGAACAGAATAAGAATAATTATGATACATAAGGTAAAACAAAAAATGAGATAAAAAGGTAAAATAATACAGTAGAAGTAAGTTTCAACATAGACATTAATATACATGAGAAATGTGTCTATAATATGTAAAAGATTCTTAGAGAAAGCTAACATAAACTAGGAAATTTAGCATTATTACAATACAAAATGTAATATGCTGAGGAGGTTGCTTGTGATCTATAGTTATTCTAAGAAAATCATATAGATATAAGTAGTGGTAAAGTCCTTTCTACCTAAGCTAGACTTTTAAAGGCAAGATATTCTTTTTTAAGTTGTATACAGCATTGGAGCTGTATAGAAATGTTATCATTCTATAATACTGCATTTTCAGTCCTCTTGACTCTTATTGCTATCACATTCTATAGTCTTTTAAACCAGAAAGAAACATAGGAAATTATGAGTTGAAGGACATCATTTTCCTTAAGAATCCTGATCTTTTTGTAATTGTAGAAGTGACTTGTATAAGGAAATAACGGACCTCTAATATATCTACAGAAAGAAAAGGGATTGAATGGAATCCTGACTAAAGGATTACAAAAATATATAGGTAATTTGGTCAGAGAAAGAATGTGTTTGTAAAATATGACCTCTCTCACATAAAAAAAAAAAAAATAGGGAGATTCTTTATTAGGCATTCTGCAATTCCAGTCTACAAAGGAGGGAAAGCACAAGTGTGAAAATAAGATTTCAGTTACACTATCATGTGAGACTGTGAGTAAGAGTGAAACGGGTTGTATAGGGAACATAAGGTTACTTTATAGTTACTGTGAAATAAAAGCATTTCACGGTAATAATATTGCAACTACATGGTTGTTTTATTGGATATAACAAATGTGTGGCAAATTGCATTATTATGCCATCACTTTTTCCATGAAGTATTTTTTCACAAATGTTACTTAGAAACTGGACTACAGGGAAAACTAACTCAGTACAAATGGGGTCTATTTCAGCTCCCACTGAACTCACTGTAAAAAGTCCCATCAGCTTCAATGAGCCTCACAGAAAACAAATGAACTATGTTTTTATTTACAGTTGGGACTCATATAGTTCAGAGATACAACCTGAAACGTGTAAGTGCCAACAAAGGAGTTCAATGACAAGGGCTACAAACTAGACTAAGAAAAAAAAAAATTAAAAAAAAGGGGAAAAAAAACCCCAACATCCCCCCTTCAAAACCCCAAAAATAAAGGTAAAGAGAAAGTTCCATTTTTGTGCAGATAAGCAGAGCAGCTATATCAGAACGGGGCAGGGGGTGGGGGGAAGTCAGCATTTAAGATCTCTTCTTCTTGGGGCAAATGTGAAGCACAAAACCATGTTGCCTCTTCATCTATAACTGTTACTTGGTGATGTTTCCTCCCTGCATACCTTTTCCCATATGAGGATATGAATAAGCTGATACTGCTCTAGGGATAATAAATCTAATTTAATATAATTAATACATACACACATACATATATATATGTGTGTGTGTGTATTCTTGTGATGCTGCTAGTCCAAAAACTACTTACACCAGGCACTGGAGTGAAAGACTGAAAGTAGATGCAGCTTGTCATGTTGCTGGGGAAATTCCAGTGGCTTGCAGTGTCGATAAACTTGTGGTTTTATCAGCATCAAACAATTTAAGAGAACTTTTCTGCAATTTCACTGCACTAGCAGGGCAAGATCCTGCTGGAACCTCAATTACATCCTGCCAACTGAAAGGATTTGTCCTGCTGATATCACAAAATCATAGAGCCATACAGTTCCCTGAGTTGAAAGAGACCCACATGGATCATCAAGTCCAACTCCTGACACCACACGGGGCATCCTAGAAGATAAGCAATGTATCTAAGAGTGTTGTCCAAGCACTTATTGAACACCCACAAGCCTGGGATCATGACCACTTCCCTGGGGAGCTTGTTCCAGGCCTTGACCACCCTTTCAGCGAAAAATCTTTTCCTAATATCCAATCTGACCTTCCACCGATGCAGCTTTAAGCCATTCCCTCACATCCTATCACTGGACAGCAGAGAGGAAATCAGCACCTGCCACTCCACTCCCCCTCATGAGGAAGCTGTAGACAGCAATGAGGTCACCTCTCACTCTCCTCTTCTCTTAGCCGAACAAACCTAGTATCCTCAGCCACTCCTCCTAAATCATGCCCTTTAGTCCTCTCACCATCTTTGTTGTTTTCCTTCCTATCACCCTTCCAATATTATTATATTAGTCTTATATTGTGGAGCCCAAAACTGCACACAGTCCTTAAGGTGAGGTTGCACCAATGCTGAGTGTAAGTGGGACAATCACAATGCACCCTAGGGTATAGTTGGTCCTTTTGGCTGCCAGAGCACATTGTTGACTTGTACTGAGCTTACCATCAACCAAAGCCCTCAGATCCTTTTCCACAGGGCTGCGCTCCAGCCTCTTGTCTCCAGTCTATACATACATCCAGGATTACACCGTCCCAGGTGCAGAATCAAGCATTTGTCCTTGTTAAATTTCATATGGTTGGTGACTGGCCAGTGCTGTAATCTATTGAGATCTCTCTGTAAGGCCTCGCTAAAATCAATGGCTCCTAATTTAATAACATTAGTAAACTTACATTGTGTGCACTCCTGTGTCCAGGTCACTGATAAAAACATTGAAGAGAACTGGACCTAAAATGGAGGACCACCACTAGTGTGTTACCAGATGTTACTGCATTTATTACAACTCTTTGAGCCTGACCCTTCAGCCAATTGTTCACCCATCTTATTTTACCACAGGCCTAAGACAATGCTCTCAAGCTGTTCAGGCCCCAGAAACCAAAGGTGTCCTGGAAGCCCTGAGCCTTGCAGGACTTGGCTGAGAGAGTTGGGGTTGTTCAGCTTGGAGAAGAGAAGGCTCTGGGGAGACTTATAGCAGCCTTCCAGTACCTGAAAGGGGCCTACAATAAAGCTGGAGAGGGACTTCTTACAAGGTTATGTAGTGACAGGACAAGGGGTAATGGCTTCAATCTGGAAGAGGGGAGATTTAGATTAGATCTCAGGAAGAAATTTTTCACTCTGAGGGTGGTGAGGCACTGGCACAGGTTGCCCAGGGAAACTCTGGAGGCCCCGTCCCCGGAAGTGTTCAAGGCCAGGCTGGATGGGGCTTTGAGCAATCTGGTCTAGTAGGAGGTGTCCTTGCCCATGGCAAGGGGATTGGAACTAGATGATCTTTAAGGTCCCTTCCAATCTAAACCACTCTATGATTCTATGATTCTATGACTGTCAAGGCAGAGTGTAGGTTACCTCATATGCAGCTAAAAGCTACCAGTTTGCAAGATGCCTCTTCCATGATGAAAAGGGAAGAAGTGGGCAGAGGAAGGAGAGATCCTTCTTGCACCTTGGTAACTGCTACTTCCTTGCTCCCCAGATAAAACTCATGGGGTGCTCTGGGAATGGGGCAGCTGAGGTGATCAGACTGAGTTGGCTGGCTGCTCTCTCCACTGCATTTGGGGAAATTTAAAACAAAATAGTTTTATTTCTGTGAGTTCTTAATATTTCTCTGAAGGAACCACTTGTTGCAGTTCTGAGTTTTCCCACAGTACACAAATCCACAGTTTCTGCCAGCTCATTTTACGTACTTTATTTTTTGTAATGAATATTATTCTGCTGCAACTAAAGAGAGAAAAACCTAGGCAAGAGAAATCTTACCACCTACATCACTCTGGAGATGGAAAGAAAGCTGACAGGAAATATTACATAAGAAACTAAATTGATGATTATGAAAACAGCTGAAATAACAGACAATACTGGAAAGTAATGTATTTTTAAAAATGACATTGGTGTAAGACCTACAGATGTAGTCTCATGAGGATGTCAAGCATGGAGAGCAGTTGACAGAATGACAGCAAAAGATTTGATATGTTTTAATGCAGATTTGTGTTTCCTCTATCTGCACGCAAGAAATAGCCACCAAACATGCAGCTCTCTTTTGCAATGACTGGAAAGCATCATGAGAGAACCTGGCAGTATATTTTTGGGTTTTTTTTCAAATGGAAGCTTTTGGAATTGATGGATTTATTTACTTGTGCCATTTTCAGGACTCTAATTGGTGGACTAGGAGACTCCTCTGCTTCTGTTTATTCCATTTTGCTCAAGAAAGCCAATATATAAGCACTTGAAATTAATAGTTTTGATTCTGTAAATGTATTACAACAATTCAGAAAGGAAAAAGGTGAAAATAGAAGGGACAGCTATTTTGCAGTAATTAAATATTATTTTCTTATGAACATACATTTCAGAGAGTTACAGTTACTTTAAGAAAGATTAGACACAGTCTGGCTTCAGAGAGCAGTAACAGCACACAGACTATCTTCATCTTGTCTCATTTGAAGCGCCACTGATTAGTAATGTCACCATCTGATGAACTACATGGAAAAGCCTTCCAGTTAACAATGACCAAAACCCAACAAGTTTGCAAGAATGCTGAGGGAAACGGCTGAAACTCAAGGCTTTCCCTCTCCAACCCCTGTGCCACATCCTCTGTGCTAGAGTCAGTGACTTCCTCAGTGATAACTCAGCCTCAGTATCTCTGGAATTTGCCTACAATGGGATATCTTCAACTGGCAGGATGAGCACCACCATTGAGACAGTCTGCAGCTTTCTAGATGGTAAAAGGTAAAGGTACGGTCCCTGAGACTCAAAATAGAGAATTGTCTGCCTCTGGAGCAACTGGTCTAATCGTGAGACCTGGTCTAGCCATGATCAAAGAAATGATGCCATCACCCCTCCCTGTGTTTTAGGGGAAAAAGCTGGCTGCTGTTGGGTTTTTTTGGCCAATTATGAGGTAGACCTTGCCCTGAATATTGTCTTGAAACTTTAACCCCAGGTGTAAAATAAGGATGACACTATTCCTTTCTCTGATCCTTAGTCTCTTTGTATACAATATGATGTATGTACTGGAGACTGAACGCAATAGTGCTGATCACAGTTGGTACTGTTGGTACTGTAGTACCCCTTCTTCTGCATGCATTGTAAAAATAATGCTTAATTTTTATTTAATATTTTGTTATCTTTAACCTCAGAGTGTTTTATGTAAAGAAGTATGACCTCCATTTCACAGATGAGGAAACCAAGAGGCAAGTAAAAAAAAAGTGAAGGCAAGTAAAAAAAAAGTGAAGGCAAGTAAACCAAGGAAACCAAGTAGGGGAAGGCACAGAGTCCATTATTTTGTCTGTTAGACCACATTAAATAAAATGACCTATAAAAATAAGACATTTTTGGCTCCTTCTACTTTCTAGAGGGGAGGGAACTTAGTTGAACAGAAAAGCTAGAAGATGCCTCTAAGTGATATATTTACAATGTATTTAGTAAAGACAAAAATGTTTTTGAGAGATGTTATATTTGTAGATACTTGCTAATGCTCCATAAATCTGTTTGAATAATTAACTTCAATTTAATTAATGTGCAATATCTAGTTTAATCTAAATGATGTGTTAATTATATTTAAGACAAGCTAACATTTTATTATTCAGATTGTTTTCGGAGCAAATTTTACTAAAAGTGTTTTAATTATTTTACTGTTGCTCTAGAAGAACACATTAATTAGACAATGAGTTATAAATTATCAAGGTGTTTCTGTGTTTTTGTTGTTTTTAAGCTGTGAATATGTAAAGTGAATGAATACTGAATGATGGCAGTGTTACTAGGACCAAAGGAGAGCAGAGTCTTAGGAACTGGAAGTCTCACAGGGTCAAATTGGCTTTGCCAGCATGAGTCTAACAGCCACACTAGCCAAACCAAGCAAAATCAAGCCATTATGATTGAGGGAGACCTTGGAATGAGTAGCAAAATAGCACCACATTCATTCCACCTCTCAAAAGATTATCACAGCAGTTGCTGTAACTACAGTGTGGTTTTTTGGTTATACTTGTGCTGCACTCTCGTTCACAATGGGGGTTCAAGCAACTTATGGCCATGACAGCTTTATATACCATCTATTACTGCCCCTCTGACACCTGGACTATGTTACACTGAGTTTGATGAAGGAGTCCTTATTAATGAATGTTCGTGGTCATGCAGGCAACTGCTATGTAGATGAGTGAGGAAAATCCTGAATGCACTGGGTCTCCTGGTTCATTGTCACTTGGTCTCTTTCCAAAATGCTTTGGTCTCAGCCATCAGCAGCAATTTTTTAATACAAGCTGTAATTTTCCATCTCGGACTCTCTCAAAGATCACACAGTGGCCAAAACATTATCAAGGCATTATTAAAAAATCAATATGCAGCTTATCTCCCTGAATCCTGTTCTGTAGTCTTAATTACAGTAGCAATGAAGCCAGTGTTGCAAGAGCCATCTGAGATGGCCTTTTCACAGGATCAGTATGTTTGCACTCATTACAAAACTCCTGGGATGAAATTTTCTTTCAAAAGCATTAAATGTCTTCTTGTGCAGGCTTTGGGTAGTTGTACACATTTTAAACATTCTGTGTAAACACTCCATTTGAGATCTGTTGGAACAGGGAAATAAATACGTACCTACATGTAGCCTTTAGCAAGCGCCAGCTTGAACTTCCAGTTTTCACTTTTTGAAAATCTGATATAAGTGCAAAGATCCTGTGTGAGCACAGACCAAGAATTCCAGGCTGGGTGAAAAAAAACTTAAGAAAAGCCATTGTACAAGCTGTGAGCAACAGAAACATTTAGTATATTTTGCTAGACTGCACTGCCTCAAGAAGACAGTATCTCATCAGTGAAAATCAGTTCTTTTCTGACACTGAAATAATACTTCAGAAGCATTCCTTGTAAGCACTCTGAAAATTGTGAGATTACACTTTTATTTCTGGGGGTATGGGAAGAGAGGTTAGGGGAGTACATGGAAAGAATACGGAACCAATCCTTCACAAGAATATTCTGTACGGTGTAGCTCTCTTTGAGTGGTGATGATGATGCCTATCAGGACTGGTGTCTGTGGAGAAAATCCCATTTTCCTCATTCCAGCGCATTGTATGCATCCAATCAGCTTCAGCTTGTACCGCCTTCTTTTCTGGTTTTTGAACAATATCTCCAGAGGGCAACATGCCCTGTAAAATGCTGTTAGTGTGCAAATCTGAGATCTTGGGAAAGTGTGGTCTGATCCTACTGCCATGAAATCAGCGGGCACATTGACAAGACCCAGCTCTTAGATTTGTAATCAAGATATTAGGCAGAATGAACAGTTCTAGTTCCATCACATTTCAGCTGAGCTACTGTTTTTCATTAGAGTTCAATTCTTTTGTCTGGGACAACCTATTTGCATCCTTCTTTCATCACTAAAGTCTAGCAGAATAAGTACTAAACTAGTAGGTTTTGTTCCTCTCCCAACAAGGTGGTATCATTAAATGCCAGACAAAGTTTAAGCCACATGTAAAGGCTCCCACACATACTAATATCAGGAAGTTTTCACTACGCTTTGACTAATTGTACAAGTAGTTCAGTTGCCCTCCTAGTGTGCTGTGCAGAATTAATTTTCAGTGCAGCTGCAACCTTTTTAAGTAACTGAGAAACAAGTGTGAATGCTGAGAGTATATTGCGATACTTTAACTTCATCCATGAGAAAGTGCAACTTCCACAGATAGTATTGCAACTTCAGACCCTGCTGGTGCTGAACAGCACTGTAACGTTAATCTAAAACAAGATTTAGAAGTCAAATCGGGATGCTGCTGAATGGCATTGGAAAACCTTGACTATCCTGAATAAAAGGGCTTGGCTAAATTGTTATGCAAATCTTCGTTTTAATAAAAGGAATTGGTGATTTCTCTTCTTCTAGTTAGGTTAATTGCTTTTTTCACCGTGTAATAACTAGAATAAAAAGAGACTTGAGGGCAGCGTGTACCTAAACATGTTTGATTCTAATAGTAAGTTGTTAACTGATTACCAATAATCATTGGGACATTACAAACATTTCTGTAGGATGACTGTATCTCTTACTGTGTCTTTTGTAAATTCTCTATATATGTTTTACTATTTTGGTAGCATTTGACATACAAAAAGCATACATTGAAAACTAGATTGGAACTATATTTTAAACATTAAAGAGATGCAGAGAATAAGTTACAGTTTGCCATTTCACAACAAGCAGGACAGTTCAGTGAAGCTTTACCTTATAGAAAAGGACAGGTACCTGTGATGTCTTTTTAAGTGTTTTAAAAAAGGTGTTGCAAAAAATTATTGTACCTTAACAGATGGTGTGAAGTGATGGTTCCTTATTAAGAAAAAAGAAGTTCCTTTTCATGGGCTGAATTGAGTGGTTTTGGTTCTTATTGTTGCTGTCATCTGGTAGGGACTTAAAAAAATTGAAAGCTTTTGATTTTCCATAAGGCAAGAACATCAGCATAGAAACAGACTTAATTTACTGTGCAATAATGTGCAGTAGAATGCACTGACTGACTCTCGTAGAGATCTCTGAACAACGTGTCTCCCCTCTGCACTGAAATGGTTGTCTTTCTTCAGCTTGCTTTTTGAAAAACATCCAGCTGGGGTTCATCAAGAGTAGCTACAGGAAAAGCTCCAACTGTGGGACAAGACACAGGAGGAGTACTTAAGAGGTTGTGCCAGAGCTGTCTGAAGGATTGAAAGGTTTCACTCATATTTTCTTTATGAAGAAGGTGCATTTGGCTCCTACTGGTGTTTGTAGGTTCTCTTAATTTATCTTGCTCATCTCAAGTTTGATGAGAAACCTTTTTTTTGCCTCTAAGAACCCATTCAAACTCTGTTATCTCATTTAGGGTGCTAGACAGCCTTCATTTGAGGAAATGGTTAACCACATACTTCTGATCTATATAATTTTCAGCTAAAGAATACAGCAGTATGTAAGAGAAAACAGCTGTTGGAAAGCCTACTTTTGCTGATTGGAACTGTTCTTAATACAGAATTTTTATTTTGTCTCTCACATGAAAATACCCTATTAGCCATATCCAAAACCATAACTGCAAAATGACTGAATAAAAATCTATTTTTTATGGTCAGATAAAGCAGGTATTATTATGACCAATTATACCTCTTTGCAGAAAGATATCACTGTTGTGCAGGATTGCGTTACACCAGTATTTGTAATACTGCTTTGCTCATTGATACAAAATGCTATTTACAGAAACTGTAAGAACCACTGGATTGTTCACCATGTGGAGATGATAATTTATTTTCTAAAAGAACCTAAATCTTTTTAGAGTGGATTTTGCATGGAAACAACAGAACATATTTTTACTGATTTTATCGACAAGGCATTTGCCTCTTTAATTTAAATTTTAATAAGCATAGCTGTGAAAAGAATGCAAAAGAGATGCTATTATAGCAGTTTTTTCTAGGAAAGAGCACTAAGTAGTTAAATATGTTCATCATGTAACAGGGTTTTGTAAGTGTGTCTCCACCTACCTAAAGTCCATTCATACTGGATTACTGAATTCAGCCTAAATGCTTGCATAAGCATTTTAAGTTAATGAGATAATGGAAATCTAAAAGTGAAATGGAAATAAATTTCAAGTGTTTCCAAAATTTTACATCCTAGTTCAGATTTCTTCTTAAACATATTTTGTATTTAAGGAAGAAAGAAAACAAAGAAGTATAATTATGCTGATTATATCCCAAAACCACAGTATGTATGCAAGTTGTGAATGCCATGCAAATTAAAGTAAGATATAAAAACATGCTATCAAGATTTAAAAAATGGTATTATCCTAGGTGCTTTACAGTGACATTTTATGCCTCAGTATGTTAGGAAATTTGCCTTAGAATAAAGTAATATTTTGTTTGGCTAAGAAGAACATATGAGACAATGGAGAAAAATCTCTTTTTAGGGTCAAGAATGTTTCTAAGCAGAGTCCTTTCAGGCTTTAAAGCAGCAATGCTGAAAATCCGGACTGTGGGTTTAGAGTTGGGAGGGAGGGAGAGAACCAGTGGAGCAGAAGGGAAGAGAAAGCTTAATACCTAGTTAGAGAATTGGCAGCTTTCCCTTTCTTCACCACTACATAGACATGCACAAAAGAAGTGTGTTACAGAGTGACCTTATGACTCTAGTTAAGCAGCAGGCAGTAGCATAAAATGGAACCTTTACATTTTCTTTTTGTTAGATATGTCAGAAGTTTAAAAAGCTGTTATTTTAAGAGTCCTTTTTTTCCCCACCCTCAAAAATTCCAGTTGCAGGGTGGGAAAAATTTTCTTACCACCAGAAATACTATACTTATTCTTCTTCCTTATTAAACTTGAAAAATGTTGCACATAAAGAGTAAGCACCGATTTCTGCTGTCTGTATTTTAAGTAGGTACCCAGCAGTGCTTCAGTAGGGTCACTTTTCAGTCATATGGACATCTCTCTGGAGATGCCCAAGCAACAAAATTCAGTATATTTGTATTTTTTTAGGGGGGAGCACATAACATTTTAGAGGCACCTGAGGAGCTGCATCCATTTGACTTACAGCTTTTCCAAGAAATGTAGAATACTGTTATGGTATAAGCCTGTTAGGGGAACATCCTCAGCTGACCTGATGATATTTTTAACCTAAAGAGTAGTAAGAAGGTTTAGACAAGTAGGGCAGGATTTGTTTTAACTTTCTTATCTGAAAATACTGAGAATAACATTGTCTGGCATCCTGTAGTGCCCTGGCACTCATCTTCTGAAACCCTCATAAGCATCTGCCCTTTCTTTATAGCAAAAAGTTCACAGTAACAACTGTACTGCTAATTTCAAAGACCAGTCCTTTAGGGATGAGCTAACCTGTACTTTTACACCTGTTAATTGCTATGCTTTAAATTACTTAAAAGCCACATTTGTCTCTTTCTTCACTCCGCTTTTTCTAAGCTATCCATGAGATTACTCTGAAGGGGCATATTTTTAAATGCATAAAATAGGTGTTACTGCACCAAAAGAGAAAACTGAAGCTCCTCAAATACAGGGGACACAACAAGCAGCAATGTAGCAACAGAGCAGTAGACAGAAATAGAGGGAGGCTCGTTCATCGGCTTGGAAGCTAATCAGCAATAAGACATGAAGTCAGAACAGGGAGGGATATGGTAGAGTTTTTCATTTCATGTTATTCTCCTGGGACAGATCTCCCATCCATATTCAAGCCTGGATTCAGCAAGATAATCAGATCCAGGTTCAGCACTTGAAGAGTCCTGCTGGTTTCTTTGGAACTGCATCTGCCCTTGAAGTTCTGTCTTCTTTTCATCTTGCTAAGGGATAACTTTACGCCTTCCTTTCTCAGTCTGGCCCCAAAACATTTGGAAATAGAGATTTCTTCTATCATTTGGTCTGGCATTTCTTTCAGGAAGCCAAGTACTCCAGAGTGATTTGATAATATTTCTATGGTAAAATTACTTTGCTATATATGAGGGAACTCAGTCTGCTCCATTAATCAATGTAGAGAAAAGCATACACAAACAGATTTGTGAACAGCTTGTGAGGCATACCATCAAAAATGTTGTAAACTTTGGTAATCAAAAATGGAAATATAATTTGTGTATCTGGTGGTGTAGGACCTTTAAATTAGTCTGGGAAAGGAATATCTATCCACATTTTGAAGAGACTGAGCATTATTTTGGCAGTAATTTGATGTTGTTGATGAAGCCATTGGAGTTAGAATAACAAGAGGAAAAAGATTTTGCGTGTCTTCAGTCTTTCCTAGTAAGTCATTTATGCATATAATCAAGTAGAATAAAAACAGCTGATGACTGCATCTAGAAATACAATTGGCACAAAAACCAAACCAATCTTACCTGGAAATGGAAGAAATTCTTCTGTAATTTATTTCTCTTTTACTTAAGTAACCAGTTTTAATCTGCTAGTCTAGAAAATGAAGTCTAAACTCTTTCTTTAAACAAAAATAGGACAGGTTTAGCCACTGTGTAATGATACCAACTTCAAAGGTAAAGGACCAAGTGTATATTTGGCAAAAATACATCATATTGGTTTATGACATTTATCCTACTTCAAAGAGTTTGAGCTTGGGCTCATTCACTGTTATGAACTTCAACAGCAAAAGAAGGAAAGCAAACATGACAACAATCGCTGTTAAATTGAAATAGTCCTTTCAGAAATTCCAATAACCTGATATGCCTATGATTTTAATGTCTAGGCTGCATATTCATGGAAGTATTGCAGCCTGATCCCACTAACTCTTCAGCATTTTTTTTGCATTTAGAGTAGCGTAGGCCTGGTTCTTAGAGGGAAGTAGAACTAGGTCTTCTCTCTAGTAGTACAGAGTTAAAATATTTTGACAGTTTCTGAATCATTCTGAATAGGATGGCTGTTTCTGTAGTCTCGTGGGTACACTAGAGCTAAATTCTCAGCTGACATGAATTGATGTAGTTGCATAGAAGCCAGTGTAATTCTCTCGATTTATAGCAACTGAAGCTTTGGCCCATTTATTCAAAACCATGCAAGAACAAATTTATACTGTTATAAGATAGGGACTGCCTGCCACTGTAACATCTCTCCCTAAAGTATCAGTTTCTGTACAGTTATTTATTAATTTGTCAGGCCCATTGACTAACATAGCACTGTGCATATGTTCAGCTTTCCTCAAAGTCTGCATTATACCAGATCCTGTTGAAAATATACTCTCTCAGCAAGCTTTGCCCTATATCAAGGGGTCATAGAATTGAATGTCAATGTTAAAAGCAATTTTTGCATTGAGCATACTGTTTTTTCTAACCTGCATGCAAATATGACATTACTAACAAGCTTTTTCTCATGTCCTATGATATAATGAAGTAATTTTTAATACGATATTTCCTCTTTCATTGTCCAGCATCTTTTGAAGCTGTAGACAACTTTCAGCTAATGCAAATAACAAGAAAAAAGGTAGTAAATTCCAGTCAAACTCTGCTCTTGGCTGTACAAGTATTACAACAAGATCCTAATTTTCTTTATTTTCTTCTGTTTCTTTCCTTTGTTTTCAGAAATCATATTTAAACAGAATGGAACAGTGTATTGCACAAGCACAACCACACTCATCTGGGGATGCTGATCTTGGGTTAGAGAGGTTGACTATAAGTATGACAGGCTTTGAAAACAGGTGAGAAGAGGGAAAGTGTCCAAGTGTCCTTTAAAATTAAAATATGATACAGACTGTAATGAACGGCTGCATGACCATACTACAAAGAAATAAATGTAACATGTGTGACAAACTAACTACTTACAGGATATAGCTTTAAATGTATGCAAATATACCTGTCATTTAAATATATGCAAAAAATTAACCTCTGGTAAGAGATCTAAACATAAGGACATACTATGTCAAAAGTGGGTTCTTAAAGGTAAGCTTGTAAATAAAGGCAAACACAACAAAATAGGAATTGTCAGGTTTACATTGAAAATTGTGTCTTATGGGTTCAGGAACTTAAATTCTATTGCCAATTTTAAAATTGTAGTAACCTCAGTTGTTATAAATAACTGCAGTGCTTATGTGAGTAATCTAGTATGTGGTCTACTACATCCTCTTTACATATCTTCCCATAGCTAATGTTTTCACTCTGTCTTTGACTTGGAATTTGCACTTGACTTGCAAAGAGTTTGGTAAAGCATAGTTACATTCTTGGATTATGCATTTAGTATCTAATTTAATCTCTAGACTCACAAGTCCAATTCTCAGTTTCAATTTATATTTTGTGTGGTTTAGTTTCTTAGCCCCATATGCTTTTTTCGTGTCCCAATCACTTTTTTTCCTCATGATTTGTTGGTCTGTACCTTCTCTTTTCTTATGTCTTTCTCATCTATACCTTTGGTTATTCATTGTACCTTTATATGTGTTTACTCACTCACCTGCTTCCCCTTTCTTCACGGCTCCCTTTTGTGCATCTATACTCTGTCACATCCAGATGCTCACTTTTGATTCAAGGAGATGCAAGTAGCATAGAATTAGATCATATTGGGCCAGCAGTTACCTTCTAGTGTTGCTACAACTGTAGGTTAATGACTTGCTTCACAAAATAGTTGGCAGAGCATATCTGACTCAAAGCAGCGAAGAAAAGTCAATGCATGTTTCATTAGGAAGCTTCACGTATTTAAGAACAGGCTGGCAATTCAGTGTGTCTTGTGTTTACAAAACCAGAGTGCAACCAAGGCTTCTTTATATAGATGTATAGCTAGGGCTGGTGGTATTAGCATTGGTCTCCTATTTTTAATTGATTTCTTGATTACATGGCACATTTGACTTGGTTTTTTTTTTAACTGAAAAAATCCCTGTATTTTTCAATATATTTCTCTAAAACTCAAACCAAACTTCAGTAGATTTTGGAAAAAGGTCCATTAGCTTTTAATAAAAATGGTACTCATGTTAGCACTTTTTATTTCAGAAAGCACAAAGAAAGATGGTACTCAACAGTAATATTTCCCCAGAAAATTTACCAAACAGCCAGGTATCACATAAGCTCCATTATATGAACATATTGAAAAACAATTATCAGTCAAATGCTGCCTTTTCCCTGAGGCCAAAGATTCAGGAAGGTTTTCAACATATTCTGGCTTCCAAAACGGTATTATAATTATTTTAATGCCATTTTCTTTTTATTTATCTTTACATTATCTAGCTATTATTCCCATTGCAATTCAGGATTTAAGTGAACCCCAGGTCTAGCTGAAATCAGTGGTATATTTGCTTTGACATTAAGAAATATAGATTTCTCACCTCGCTTGGAACACACATCACATGCCACGTGGTACCTATGAGATATCAAGAAAAAAACAAGCAAAACATGATTATTTGTATTCTTTTCTCTAGGTGTAATTTTCAAAATACAATTGGATTTTCAATAACAGTTTTATTTTGATACCTGACAAGCTGTTTGGATTCCAAGGAGATTAGCCAGTGTGTTTCACCTTGTCGTGAAATAAAAAGTTACGTTGAATAAAGCTCTTGAATTCAGCTCAGCCATTAAAAAGACACTGAATCTTCTTAACATGCACTTCCTTAATAGTAAAGGTAATACATCTTTAAATAATTTGTAAGTGTGGTATATCTGCCATCATAGTTACTGAGAGCTTTCCTTCAGCAGATAGCTGGCCGCAAGCTCCAGTTTTCAGCCAGCTGTCATCTATTAAATATTTTAATATTGAGGGAAATTAACTTTTAAATCAATAGCAAAGGAAAAAAAAAAAAAAGAAGAAGAAAAAAAAGCCCTTCTCTTTAGCCAGAGCAGGAGACGTCAGTGTATAATTTGTCATTTTCTTATTCAACTCTCTGCATTTGGTTTTGATTTAGCACTAGACCTCAGAAACCAGAGCCGGCATCCACACACAAAAGCTGTTTCAAATTAAGTGCAGCAAGTTTTTAAACACATTAGCAACAAGAACAAGCTGTCCTCATGCTAACTGGTCCTGCTTTGTTCTTGATTGTGGAAAATCTCACTTTAACTGCCCTCTAATTTGTTGCAGATAGCTACTGCACCAGCAGCTGCCTTGGCATAGCATTAAACACGCATGAAAACGTTATTTTTCCACACAAATTATTAGCAGTGCCAAAAGCCACAAAATCCCTTTTGGAAAAATTCTTTTCTATTTTCCTACTTTTTTATTTTCATATTTTTATTATTACAGTTTTGCCCCCCACGTTCTTCTCCAAAGTTTTTCTCCCTCCAATCTTTTAAAAAGTACTTGAAAGGAATTACAAATTACAAAATTTCTTGTTTTTCTAATGCAGACATGAAGGTTTGATATTTTACTGTAAGCTGCTTGAAAAGGTTGCACATCATCTTGCATGAGCTGAGACCCTGTCTATCACAATATCAAATTCTTGAACCTTAAAGCAATTTCTCAGTAGCTGAAAGTACCTAAGATAAAGATAAGAAACAGGGAAACCTACTAGGGTCACATACTTTTAGATATTTCAAATTGTTTTAAACAAGAATATATATATGAACAATCCAGAACCACATTACAAAATGGCAGGGAAGAAATTCTTTAAATTGCTATCATCTACCAATAATTGCATTTAATGCCGTATCTGTGGTGTCACTGACATTCCTCAGCACAGCTGTTTCTGTAGTATTATTTGGGGATTTGCAAGCATCCGGTATTTTTGTGAATGTTGACCAGGGCCCACTTAGGCACTTGCTTTTTGTGATGGCTGAAAGGATCCTTGGTGACTAACTCAATATGCAAATAAATATGAATCTACTGTTTATTTCACCTTTGGGGAGTGCCAGGGGATTTGGTGGTGGTGGTGTATGTGCAAAATTTGCCTATACTCCATCTCCTTGAAGAAGTCTGCCACCTGCTTATCAACTATACTGCCATACCCTTTGAAAAAAGATTGATTTTCACCAAGGTGACTAAAAGAGAAGTTGTTTGACACAGGGGGCAAATTGGTGACATGACTGTTGGCAGGGCTAATTGTATCTTCCCTGAACCTATTCACTGGTTTCTATCCATTCCAGCCAAAAAGATTGGTGTTGCATTTACTTTTCTTTCCTTCATATGGAGCTCCAGGAGTGCCTGTTGTAGCTTGTTGGAAATACATGGCAGATTTCATTGAACACATGGCTGAGTTTCATTGAATCTAATCAAGCAATGTGCATCCTTCTTAGCTGAGGTTCAAAGAAAACATTTGTTACATAGTATATATACAAACATGTTTTTCTCTACAAGGTTTCATAACTTGTGTGGATTACTTATTCTAGAGATGGGCAAGGACTAGCAGGCATATGATGACACCAAGCTGGGTGGTGCAGTTAGCATGTCTGAGGGACAGGATGCCATCCAGAGGGACCTGGACAAGCTTGAAAAGTCGACCCATGTGAACCTCATGAGGTTCAACAGGGCCACGTGCAGGGTCCTGCACTTGGGTCAGGGCAAGCCCCAGTATCAACACAGGCTGGGGGATGAAGGGATTGAGAGTAGACCTGCCGAGAAGGACTTGGGGGTACTGGTGGATGAAAAGCTGGACACGAGCCAGCAATGTGTGCTCGCAATCAAGAAAGCCAACCGCGCACAGGGCTGCATCAGAAGTATCACCAGCAGATTCAGGGAAGTGATTCTGCCCCTCTACTCTGCTCTGGTGCAACCCCACCTGGAGCACCGCCTCCAGCTCTGGGGCCCCCAATACAAGAAAGACATGGACCTGTTGGAGCAAGTTCAGAGGAGGAGGGCCACAAAGATGATCTGAGGGCTGGAGCACCTCTGCGATGAGGAAAGGCTGAGAGAGTTGGGGTTGTTCAGCCTGGAGAAGGCCCTAAGGAGACTTTATTGCAGCCTTTCAGCACTTAAAGAGGGCTTATAAGAAAGATGGATACAGACTTTTTAGTAAGGCCTGTAGTGATAGGACAAAGGGTAATAGTTTTGAAAAAAAAAAAAAAAAAAGAGGGTAGATTCAGACTAGATATAAGGAGGAATTTTTTTACAATGAGGGTGGTGAAACACTGGAACAGGTTGCCCAGAGAGGTGGTAGATGTCCCATCCCTGGAAACATTCAAGGTCAGGCTGGACAGGGCTCTGAGCAACCTTACCTAGTTGAAGATGTCCCTGCTCATTGCAGGCATGTTTGACTAGATGACCTTGATAGGTCTCTTCCAACACAGACTATCCTATGATTCTGTGATATAAGTAATCTCTTGCTCGTGAAAGGTGAAATTCCTCTTCTTCCTCCCATGTTGTCTCTGGTGGGTTGTTGCGTTGTTGCTCCATCACTTCCTGTTGCTTCCTCTCCCTGTTTTAACCAAAGGTGGTTGATCATCCTTGTACTGGTTATGACTTGGACGGGTGCTACCTCTTTGATTATGGTAGTATTTCAAATTATCCTAAATGAATTATATTTCAAATAATTCTCATATAATCCCACCATAAATCTCATAAATTTTCAATTTTTGGTTATTGCCAGTGTCTAGTTCCTCACTCTCAGGTCTGTTTTGCCAAGAGTTTGTCCTCCATCAGTTTTTCTTTTTAGGATAATCTGTTCCATTTGCCTCTGTGGTGCCATCTGTGGTCTGAAAAATGTGTTTCTGGCTAATATGGATGATATTGTTGCAATATGTTTATAAATAGTATCATCTCCAGTTTCAGAAGTGAATAACATAGCTAAGATCACATCTTCTTTGGTGACTTCTCTTTCAACAAGCTCAAAAGGTTTTTTTTCCTTCCTACGTAATATCCCTCAAAAGACAAGATTAAAGTGCAGTTGATATGAACATCTTTGCCCCGGTCTTACTGTTACTACCAAGTGGTTCATTGTTTTGGGTCTGGTGAATAACGAACTGCTTGCAAGAATCTCAGCTGTGTGACCAGATTAACTATGAGTATTAATTAGGATATCTGTATGAAGTAGAAGGTTCACTATGCTGAAAATCATGAGGAAATTTTTAGGAATTTGAACCTGCTACCATATTGACCAGGAAATGATTTCTCAGGTTCAGTGAATGATTTAGTCATGGTTTAGCTGTGCTCTAGAATAGCTGCCAGCAGACATTGATTACCACGTATACAGGTGGTGACAGCTACCTGCTGCTAGCATTTCCAGAGAAGTTGGGAGCAGTCAATCATTAGGAATGAAAAAATGTCCAAATTGCCTTTTGATTGAGTATGATTAACAAAGCCTGAGAGGACGGGTAGATTTGAATCTGAATAATTCACAAAGTGTTTAGCGTATAAAAGAAAATTAAATCCTCAATCTAGATTCTCCTCCATGAATGAACACTAAAGATACTGGGGTGTGCTTGAGAGCTGGATCGTCAGCTATATACCTGTGGAGTGGTGGCTAGTTACTTTAGAATGAACAAAAGCCTTGGCTTTATTTCAGGTAACAGATATATGCACATTTTTCTTTTGTTTCTGACCACCTATTCCTTAAACTTCGTGATTTGTGTTTGCAGCTGATTAATGATTTTTTTCTTTTTTTTTATTTTTTCCTTTCTTTTTTTACCTTGCTGAGTTTGGCCTGCATTAAGGGTGATTTCAGAGTAACTAGAAAACCAGCAGTCATCTGGCAAGTGATTCTTAGAGATCCGTAAAGAAAGACGACCATTCCCACAGACCAGCATCCCAAACCAGATTATTCAGAGACTAATAGGGAACACCATTTATTTAGCTCCAGGGTTTAATGATGGAACTAGTAATGCAGGGCTCTGTATGGAATAGGTATCTTTTGGTGACCAGCATTAATTGGCAAAGCTCCTTCCTATGCAGAGTATGTTCAAACTCTCCTAATCCCAAAGGAGTCATTAATCTCCCTGAGATAGCTTACCTGTACTTCATTTTAAGAATGTTTAATTTTTAATATCAGTCTGTTAGCAAAACGCACTCTTGGAAACTTCCTAGAATTTTCCATTTTGTGGTTACAATAATGAGATTTTCATGATTTGTGCATTGATCCTGCTCTGTAGGATCAGGAACTCAATTAGATCTTCAGATCATATTTTTTCCCTCTCTTTCTCTGTTTCATATATGAAAACCATCCACTACTAACTATTGTCATCTGTTTAACTATTTGGTGAAACCCATCTTCTTCACCTGATTTATATGTAAAATTAATAATTTTATCTGTTTCATGCTTCACTATAGTCTTAATAAGTAACAGTTAGTGCTTTACTTCTGCTTCCTTCAAAATCTGTCCTTAGGTCCATTCAAGCCAGAAAGGACCATTCGAATCAGTCAAATTGGACTGTACTTGCCCGGATCACCATTTCTCCCTTTTGAAAGTTCGAGCTCTTTTCCCATGCCAGAGCATTGCCTTGACTCAGTAAGTTTGTGTTAAACATGCAATACTGGTTACTACAGCTTCACTTTCCTGTTCTTTCGGTGTTCTGGCATGGAGAAAAACAATTTATCCAGCTTGAATCTATTGTTATTTTAAAATTTCACTTCCAGCTCCATTTGAGTAACTTCTCTTTTCATGGTGTGTCCTAACCTTCGTTTCCTTCAGTGTTGCAAGTTTTGTAGAAAACTGAACTGAAATATTCATTTTGTTTTGGGCTATATAAAGAGTCAGGGAAACCAAAACAAAGGGATATATTTCTCCACATCCAATTTGATCTGCTTTTCACAGTAATTCCACTTGACCTTTACAAGTTTCTCATTTCATCTCAATGATCCTCAACCTCTTAAAAAAGAACTTTCTTTGTTAATCAGTTCCTTTTTCTGTTCCCTAAAAGATCTATACTTTTTCTATGCTTTCTGAGGGAAATTCATCTGGACCACTTCCTACAAGTTTTTTTTCTTTCCTTCTTCATGGTTTTTAACACCTTTAACTTAAAGAAATAGTTTTAAAGGTTCAATATTTTTCTTCTCTTAGTGTTGAAAAAGGCATTATTTCCCCAGCTCCATTACCTTCTGGCTGTTATTTCCAGTTTGGCTTCAGCCTGCAGTCCCGCTTCCTGTCGTGAACACTGGACCATACAGCGGTGGCTGGACTTGAGTGTTGTGGATCTGTTTAACTTTGTAAAACACTTTGCTCTGCAGGTTTTCATTCCAATGTTAAATACCCTGGCCAAGTCCTGAGTTTGGCACTCAGTGAACAAGGAGCTTGGCTGCAGCTCTGTGGTCTGGACCAGACTCCTTGCCAGTTGAAATTTATTCAAGAGTGGCGGTCTTCCTGGAAAGAAGCCAGAGATCTGTTCTTCCCTGAGGTGAGATAATGATAAAATGGTGGCTGTATCAGAATTAACAGTGATAGTTTTATCACTTAGTGGTCTCCCTGGCTGCCTTCCACTCAAAAAAGCTGAGCTAGAAAGGGATAAAACATCCCACCTTTTTCTCCTCATGCCTGGCATCAATGCTACTTAAGAACTTCAGAAAATGAGTTGTAAAGCAGGCATAAGGCTTTTCAACTTCGAGATCTTGTCTTTCATCTTTTGCAGTTCCTTCTCTTTGAGAACTCTGTGTGAGCTATCCTGTTACTCTGTGGAGGTCACAAGCTTCTCTGGTGTCTCTGCAGGAAAAATGTAGTCAGATCAGAAAGGTTAGGAAATATTAGGTGAGAACATATCTTCTAGGCCTTCTATCTTGAGAACTGTTAAAACTGTTCCTTTCTGCAACAGAAAAAGTGCAGCACTAGCCTCAGAATTTGATTCTAAAATAACACATTTTTATTCTCAAGCAGGGAAAAAAACCCATCTTCTTTTTGAGTTTTCTCCATATTTGAGGAACAACTCTGATGAAGATGCAGGGAGACTTAATAGAAGAAAGATTCTTCATTCTTCAGAAATGGGATGAAACATGAACAAGATGTGCACTCTAGAAACTGACTTTTTGGTATGAATTATTAGCCATTTCTGAATTATGTTTTCAGAAAAGACAGGAATATGTTGTTTCATTTGGTGATGACCTACATCCCTGCACCTTGTCACAGACTTTCTGTGCAAACCAAACCCGTGGCTTCTGTGTTATACTCTCACTAAAATTTTATTGTATTCTTGAAAGAATTGCCATGTAAAGATTTCATATATGTCTCCATATGTACACCTTTCCCTTTAAAAACTTATCTGACTGCTGAGTAAGCCTGATTTGATCTCAGATACTCGTTTTCTTGTGCCATCTAGCTTACAGATGAACTGTAAAGGATAAGTAATATTTCTCCTGTGAAACCTGGGAAAGGTCTCAGGCTAAGCCACATCTCCAATTGTTTGTTCAGGTGGTTTGTTGCTAGCTGCTATGTACTTTTTTAATATTACTCAGAAAAGTTTTTCTCACTTTAAACAAAAAATAGAAATGTAATTTCATTGACTAATAAGAAACACAAAGGATTAAATTCTGTTCTTAATTATACCATCACAAATCCAGAAAAAATTCTCTGAAGCTAGTTCAGTTAATCTGGATTTCTCCCAGATGTAAGAAAAAACCCAGTCCTCATCACATTCTTTAGAAATTCTTCTGCCTTAACAAGCACACACCGTGATAAAAGAAATACTTACACATCTTTGAATGAAATAAAAAACTAAGTTTGTTTAGTTTGTATGTTCCTGGTGTAAAGCCGTCCCACTTTGTTTTTAAAGAACACTTTTCCAACATTGCAGTTTACCAGAGAGACTAAGAGAGTTACTTTTGCCAAAAGAAGAAAGTATATCCTTCTTTCCCTCACTCTGTTCCATCTTTTTCTGCTGACTCTTAACATTAATTTAATACCTCCCACAGTGTTACTCAATCAAAATTTACAAAGAAAAAAAACACCAAATTCAGCATTGTTTTCCTTTTTTTCAACTTCTTTTGGTAAATTTCCATTTTATCTACCATTAGAAACATTCTGCTTCAAGGAAAGGAGAAAATTGTGCAGCTGTTTTTAAGGATATCATGCTTGAATATACGGTCAATTTTTTTTTCAAAATTTAAAACTAAGCTTGCAGAATTCAGCATCTACAACCCATGTGGTACCACTGATATAGC
>VFFE01006810.1:201555-224889 GCA_008921705.1 Burhinus oedicnemus | reverse complement strand
ATGTTAAAAACCTAGCGCTCAGTCGACACTGGTAATGTGCTGAGGAACAGACTTCTGCGTGACGTTTGAATTGGCTCCACAATCTGACAGAGGAGAAAGGAAAAAAAAAAAAGGCACTCACAAAATCAATGCAACTTGTATTAAAGGGATTAAAATTTGGCTAACCAATAGACCACAAAATGTAACCTGTAAATGAAGACTCATCTTCCTGTTGGGGTTGCTTCTAGTTCAGACATGCAGGAATCTGTCCTCGCCCCATTGATCTTCAATACCTTTGTAAATGAACTGGAATAAAATATGGAAGCATTGCTTGTAAAATGTGCAGATGATACAAAAACTGGTGGAGAGAGAAGTAACAATGGTTATAGGTCAATTATAAAACAGGCTGATCTGAATCGTATAGGGAAGTTGGCTCATTTGATCAACATGAGGTTGAACATTGACAAACGCGAGGTCACACAATGTACAAAGAAAAAATGTAGACTGTGATTACTAGATGAGAGATAATATCATGTAGTACATTAACATTGGAATGATCACCACAAATAATCAAATAAACATGAGCTTTTTTGTACGAAGGAAAGAGTTTTCATAGATGTACAGACAATTCCCACCGGGAATACAGCCATGGTATGTAGTGTCCACTGTGCATAAAGAAAAATACTGGAAATCTGCTTTGAAAGGGAATGTTAAGACATTGGAAAGGATTTTAGAAAGAGACACAAAAAGTTTGCAGACTAGAAAACTTGTATGTTGAAAGACAGCTAAGACACTCAGTGTGCTACATTTATCTAAAAAAAGGTTGAGAAGAGTCTTCATTATCATTAAGTGTCCATATACCAAAGAGATTTCTTACAGTGGATGACCCTTCAGTTTACCAGGAGAAGCCGTAAAATCATAATTATTGGATAACAAAGCTAGGAAAATTCGTACTGGGCAACTCTTTAAATTCAATTATGATTTTTAATGTGTAGTTATTGTTATTCTATTAGTAATTAATTTGAACAACTAGCTCAGAGGTGTAGTCAATTTTTTATCACTTGAAATTCTGATATCAAATTATCATCTTTCTGAAATATTTTGTGATTAAACACAAGTTACAGGCATGTTGAATAACTTACTAAACAGAAAATTTTGATAGAAGATCAGATTATTGTAATTGTCCCTTCAGGCCTTTAAATATTTGCATCTAGAGGCAGTTTTATGAAGGTTTTTCTTCCATTTTGGAGCCAGTCTGATACTACACTGGCCCTGTGATTCTGTGACTTCCCAATGCAGAGCCAAAGACAAGGTGCAGGAATTAGGAAATGGTTGATAGATGGAGGGAAATAGAAAGCATACTCAGGAGGGCTGATGTTCACCCATTCCTTCTCACTTTATTGCATCTCCATCCACAATCTAGTGAGCTATGAGAATATTGGTGCTTTTGTGCTGTAAATATTTTTCAAAGACTAGTCAGGTTGCTTCTAATGATGTTCATGTTTTATATCTAACACACTATAAAAGAGATGTGCTCTTTGAATGGAATAGAATAGTTTATTTGGAAGGGACCTATAACTATCATCTAGTCCAATCACCTGGCTGCAATTGTCTGAATGCCTCTTAAACACTGGCAGGCTTGGAGCACCAACTGCCTCAGGGGGCTTGCCCTCCTCAGGAAGATGTAGAGAGGGATGAGGTCACCCCTGAGCCTCCTTCTCACCAAACTAGACAAACCCAGAGACCTTAGCAGCTCCTCACAGAGCATTCCTTCCAGCCCTTTCACCAGCTTTGTTGCCCTCCTCTGGATGCATTAAAGGACCTTTATATCTTTTTTAAACTATGGTGTCCATAACTGCACACAGTACTCAACTTGAGGCTGTACCAAGGCTAAATACAGGAGGATAATCACCTCTTTTGACCGGCTGGTTATGCTGTGTTTGATGCACACCAGGATGCAGTTTGCCCTCTTGGCTGGCAGGGCACACTGCTGACTCACATTGAGCCTGCTGTCAACCAGCACCCTCAGATCCCTTTCTGCAGGGCTGCTCTCCAGCCGCTGCTCTCCCATGGACTTGTGAACACTGAACAGATAAAACTCATCCTTTACAATTTCAGTGTCCATGTATGGAAAGGCGCTGCTCCTGCAGTTGTGATCCTCCAACTCAGAGTGGGAGAGACCAGGCAGTCCAAGGTCTATCAGTATTATGAAAGAGTGAGGCAAAAAAACCACATTGAATACCTCCGCTTTTTCTTCATCCCTGACCATCTTCAACACATATCAGTCCAATGTTTTTCTTGGACCTCCTCTTGCTATTAACATACCTATAAAAGACTTTCTTGTTGTCTGACATGACACTGGCCTGTTTCAACTCCAGTTGAACTTCAGCCTTTTGTGTCTTCTCCCTGCATAGGTAGAACCACTGTTCTGTAATCTTCCTGCGATGTCTGAACTCTTTTCCAGAGACCATACAATTTATTTTTCCTCCTGAGTTCCAAGATGAGTTCCCTGTTCAGCCAAGCTGGTCTTCTGCTCCGCTTGCATGACTTACAACAAAATGGGGATTCTTGATACATTTCTGAGCTCCAGGACACTTGTTTTTACATGGAGTCTGCTGTCAACCACATTAAAAATAGCTGAGGTTTGATAGTAGGAGTTTGTGGAAAAAAACCTACTTCTTTTCTCTTCTGGAAGAACCTTTTTTCCTCTGTTTATAGGAGAAAAATTTGGGATTTGGCACTTAATCTCTATTATATAAACCTTGTTCTACAGAGTATTTATGTGTGTGTCTTCATAGTTTGCTCAGTCATGTCCATTAGGGCCTGAATCCAGAACCAGAAGATGTGAGTGCCTTAAGTTCAACCTAAGGAAATATCGAAGTCCTTGTGAGTTCCCTATAAAGCTTTCCCAAGCACTTAGGTGCTTAAGAGGGTATAGATACCTTTGAGTTTGGTTGGCTTTTATCTCTTTTTCAAACATTGTTTGCTCACGCTATTGCATGAGTCTTTAATGCCAGATGCATAAGCAGTCCCTAGAGACAGGACTAGAAACCTAGGATGCTCGTATCTTATGGAAAAGGTCTCCTCAGGGAAACAGACCTCCCTATGTTGTCAGCCTTTATGATTCCCTGAAAACTGGGTTGCCTTCCAAACACTGTTTTTTAACTTGAGCAGGAGAGATGGAAGGTGCCTTCCATTCATGTAGGCCACAGAATAACGTTAGGCATCTTCCTAGGAGGCAAGAGATGTGGTTTGAATGACTTCAGGTTGAAGGAGGTCTAGAAGCCGTATTTTTCACTTCCCAGCACTTCAACCACTACCACTGCTGCTGTCATTTTTTGAAGGCAAGAGCAGGCCACTTCTGTTTCCATCCTGTTTCCAGAATGGATGGTGTGAGCAGCTTTTGCCTGTGAATACAGGTCTTGTGCAGACTCTCTGGAATAGTGGAATAAGAGAAACCTCAGGTACCTCCCATATTTTGTTGTCCCCCATGGGCTGATTTAGACACCTCTGCTGCTCCATGTATAGGTTCTGCACTTTAGGGATCTGTCTTTCCCCGTATGTTGTGTGAGATACATAGAAGACTCACTCGACTTTGTGATTATCACTCCTTGAACTGAGTAATTAAAGGGGAAAAAAGGGAGGATACAACATTTTTATGACAGTCTTCCTTTGTGAATCTGAACCTTCATGTTGCAAGGCAATGTGTACAGCCTGGATAAGAAGGAAATCCTTCTCCTCCTTTTGACAGGGCCAAAGAAACTATGGAGGACTTATGGTTTACAGTTGTTTACCATAAACTGAACATAGAAATGAATATAATGATTAAAAGATAATTACCACATCATTCAGACTGTTTAGAAGCCATCTTAAAACTAATAACTTTATTATTAAATATGTAATGGTGAAGAAAGAGTATCTGTGTAAATAAAATAGCACAATACAAATAACCAGAAGTTACAGTCTGGAAATTAAAAAATAAAATTATAGACAGCACACTCTATAAAACACAGTCAGTAAATTTGCTTTACCACTATTATTGTCAGGATATTGTAACAAGCAGATGGAGGATTTAATATAATTTGGTTAGCTAATTTTAACAGGCTTGGCTACAAGTGTTAACTTATTTTTATATTTGATTTTTACTATATTTGCTGTAGCCCAATATGCATGATAAAAGCTGGAATCTGCACACAAGTACAGCTGGTCAGATGTTGTCAGCAGAGTATCATACAACCTCAATTAGAAGAATTTAACTTCCTGTCCCACAAAAAAATTCTGGGCTTGATTTATCTATGTGCAGTTCATAGAAATTATTGTAAGCCATCAGCTACACTACTAAGGGCCTAGGATCAAAATTACATGCAAACACATGCATCCCAGAATGCTACTAGGCAAGAAGAGATACCAACTAGTTGAATCAGGCTGTGCTATTAGATGCAATTTTTAAGCCTCCCTGGGAAAAAAGTAGGCTTCTTTTTGAATGAGTACTAAACCCGCATCATTTTCATGTCAAATTAAGCACAGTACACTATCTGAAAAATATGAGGTAGGAAAGAAAGAGCACCATTACATGATTTATGACAGCAGGTATTCTCCAGCTTCAATTGAACTCTGTGTAACATGTACTATATTACGTGGGAAGGTTTCACTTTATCAACACTAGTAGCCAACTGGTACTTAATTGAGAACCTATTTAGTAATATCCACCAAAATTGGCTATTAACTTCAGTTGCCCTATGATCATAATTCTTATTCATAGAAATAGAATTAATCTATAAAAATAAAATATTCTGTAATAACTATTGCAAGAGCAAGCCACTAGAAAAAGCTCTTTGACTTTACACAATGATTAGACTCATTATAACAGTGAACGGAAAAAACTTTCAGAGAATTTGGGCTCAAGAAACAGAGCTGCTCAATCTAGAAGATGGGGGTGGCTATTCAGATTGTCATGACCTGTAGTACTTCCAAGATTTTTGGTATTGGTACTAGGGTCTGAAAGAAATACAAAACTAAAAATGTCGGTGCATATACAGCTATTTGCATCAAGACTGGATACAGGTTCCTCTGACTGATCCAACCTGAAAAACAAAACGAAGAAAATTTTGACATCGGGGGGACGACAGTACTCTTGCTTTCCTACTGTTTTTTATTTCAGTAGAAATCCTATTTTGTTTTTTTGACAATGAAGAAGTGAGCAAAATGGTTGATTTTAAAAATACATTTTTCTAGCTGGTTCCTGTTTGAGAGACAAATAGAAGAGAAAGTTTCCATTGATTTTAGTTGTACGTAGCATAGATTTACAAATCTACTTAAAGCACAGTTAAGAGGTTATTTGCTTGTTCTTTTCTAGCAAATTCTCTTCAGAATTATCACTAACATTATCTGGCAGCCATTGGAATAATAATTTCCATTCACCAATAAAAGGCAGAAAAATATTTAACCTGCAAAATTCTTGAAACTCCACAGCTCGTTAATGAAATGTTGGTTTTTTCCCATGAATAAGAAGTGAAAAATAATCTGGCAGTAGTACATTTACCATATTTCCTGGGGATATGACTGTAATGTAATGTGTTTATTTGTAATACAGAATAGTAGTCTGCTTCCTTTTACTATGAAAATCTAACATGCAGGATAGCAACAGTGCTGTTACAGGCTGATGAAACGTGCAACTCAATCTTTTCATACTGGAAGAAAGAAAATAGGTAAGGTGGAGCTAAGTCTTCTGGGTCTTCAAAGTGAAACTATGGTAACAATGAACTAGCAAGAACAGGTAGAGAGGGGAACAGTATTTAATGTGACAGGTGAGACTACGAACTGCACAACAGCTTGTTGAATATCCACGGGAAGGATAGTATTGCATTTGTCAAGGCCACAGATCTGTTGTTCAGTGCTCAAGAACAGATTAAATGATGTTGGAAATAGCTCTCTGGAATGGAAAAGGCAGCTATGATGTTTAGATGTTTTCCAGAAGAAGGTAACAAAATTGAAACATAGTTTGGTTATGAGAACCTTTGTAGCTGTGAAATGTCCCCAGGTTGCGGGCCTGAGTAGCAGGTTGAAAGGTGATGAGGTTGGAGATGACCAGAAATGAAGGAAAGCAAAATCAGAGATGCGAGAGGATTGAGACGCGTGCAGTCTCAAAGCAATAGCTGAATCATGAAAGGTTACCAGTACAAATACTGGAAGAGAAATGGATATCCGAGCTATTGGCATAGAGGTTTTAGGTGAATTTATGGCCGTGAGCACCCCATGTGCAGAAGTAAGAAATGCAAGGGACCAAGCATTGTATGCTATCCACAATACATTGTAGAAGGTATGAAAAGAAAAGCATTTCTTGTAGAAAGTGTTGAAGACACAATTCAAAAAAACACAGAAGCTAGAATCAGATACAAACAATTTGTCAGAGAAGATGAGTAGAATTATGATTGGAAATTTGTTTTGATTCAATATATTGCAGTCAGAGCCCTACCACCTGTGTCTTATATTTCACTGTATAATTTACAGTAGTTGTTTTATACATCATCATCTTCATAGCCATGTCTAGATCATTACAACTTGTGCATGTTTCAGTACTGTTGTGTGCCCCTGCTTATTGCCAGATTAAGAATTAATCCAGCCTGAAATTAAATTTTATAGACTCCATCCCAAAGATGGGAACAGAATGAAAGAATCAAAAGAAAGGTTTCTTTTATTAGAAACATCACTATGACAATGAATGCTGTGACCTGCCAGATGTGAGGCTGAGCTAGATGTAAGGCACCTGGCAAATTGACCTTCAGCTTTTAGTTTAGCTATTGCAGAAGTGACAGTGCGTGATAATCCCAGTACACTTTAAATGAATCTTGTGTAACGGAAAAAGAGTAGAATGTGGGTCTGTCATCTTTTGAAAATTATATTGACTTTTCAGACTGGATAACTAGTGAGTGATTGGTGTGAACATCAGGTCACTGAAAGTCCTTAACTTGAAGAAACCAGTCCAGAGTCCCTGTCAATCGACTCTATTCATTGACTGAGAAGAAGATACAGTACCGCATCATTTACAAGTCGTGAGACGTATTCTGCCCTTAGCTTTACTTGTATAACTCTGGAATACGTAGACAGTCTCACAATTTTTTAATTATTCTAGTTCTTAATGTTTTAATTTATCCTCCCCATTTGCTCTTCTTCATCATTTTCAGAATATTGCTCTCTAACCATAAAAGGTGGACAGCCGCCCAAAGGTCCACATTTGTCCCACAGATGCCAAAAGCTAACAGCTGCTTTGTGACTATTCTTTGTCTCTTAATGCTAGACCCAAAGGGTAGGAATTTTTCTATTGATTTCAAAAAGCTATCTTCTTTCTTCAATACATAGCTGGAATGCCACCAAACATTAGTTTGATCCTCCTCTCTTTTTAAATATGAAGTATAAATTGAATAAAATTCTAAAAACAAAGAAGAAATGTCCAAGCTGTACAAAGCATGCAGTGACTTTCTGTGTACAGAATATTCTCTGTTTTGTACATGCCTCTAAAAAGAAAAGAAGGTAGGAGGTACAGTAAATCTTTTAAATAATTTGGCTTACGTAAATGTTGTTTAAATATGAAGAAGAATATAGAAATATTGTTACCAGTGAATAACAATAGTTTGGTGGGTCATTTTGTTACAGGGGACATTTTTACTGCACAGTATCTACACTGCAAACAGCATTTCCTTTCCATTCTGTTTCTACCAGAAAGAAGTTAATGTAGCACAGCTTGTCCTGAAATGGCTGAATAATTATTTCAAGGCAAGGTATTGGAAGGCTAGGTCTAATAAATACTACAATTGAACTCAGTCAGAGAGCAGCTAGATGCATTATTGATTATGCATGTGCTTCAGGGTCTTGCAGTTTGCACATCAGCAGTTGCACTAAGTAATAAACCTAGAAAAGTCTTAACATATCTGTTTAAACCGTCTAAGCGGAAATCATTTATTCCAGCAATTAAAAATAAATATGGTCATGAGGTTACCACAATGAAGGATATTTATGTAGTTCAGTACTTTAAGGCTTCTATTAGACATTGCATTCTCAACATGACCTCCAGCTTCTACTCATTAGATAATATCAGGCAATTTTTTAGTAGGAATTGATGTTTCTATTGCACATCAGTGCACAGTGGGTAATTTGAAAAAAACCAAACCAAAACAACAAACAACAACAAAAAACCACCCACAACATTGGTTGAAGGAATACAGTATGCTATTAGTAGCCTTTGATCTGGGAAAGCTGCCTATCTAGCTGGTGTTAATTTAGCTAGTGTATAAAAGAAAGAGCCTATACCTCCAAATAAGGACTCCTTATCTCACTTTTATTAGGATTTTCTTCTTCGATCTGTAGAAATTTTGACTAGTGAAATGTCATCTCTTAACATTTAGCTTATTAGGGAATAAGCTCCTCACCCAGGATTCCTTCAGCCCACTGAGGTATTCCAAGAATTTCAACTTTTTAAGAAGGCACTTTTGGGAAGAATCTTCCCAGGCTAGGGAGTTTATGTTTCCTTTTTTTTTGTAAATGCACTTCCTGAAAATTACCCCAAAGATGTTCTCCAGATTGCTGTTTTTTCCTCCTCCCCATCACAGACCATTTTGATGCAGCACATTTAGCCCTGAATTGACAGCCATTGCCTGAGCCTGCAAAGTGTAAAGTATCCCTTGAGAACTTTAGGAGCAGGACATGAGGATCTCAGGATCTAAGGTTTTCCAATAAGATGGAGGGGCATAAATTCAAGGAGTTTATTTGAATAGGGAGCAGACGGTAAAACTAAAAACTGAAACAACAAAGTAGCAAATCTGTCTGGTCACTCTAACTTTTTATCTGATGTTGAAACCTTCAGGCAGCTGATGATCAAATGGTGCTCCATCACAGAAGCATTCAGGGCTAGGCGATCAAAATGTCTCCTTTGTTAAAGTAGCTTGACAAGTCAACTCAAGGATCAGGATAGAGATATGCTAAGGAAAAAAGTCAGAGCACAGCTCAACCCATTAGTTGGTTGTTCTGCAGGCTAGTACTTTATTATTTATACCACAGATGAAGTCTGAAGTTCACCACAGTCCCAAAAAGGAATTTAATTTGCACCCTCAAAGTTGAAATGCACTAAATGGGTTGATACTTTTACACCTCTTTCTTCACTTGATCTAAGATATTTTCAGCCATCTCCCAGATGTGTTCTTTATCTCCTCCTTCCAACTATTACACAGGCTGTCTCCAAAACCCAAAGCCTCTTTTTTCCTACATACACAAAAAAAGCCAGAAGATGAGTAGTGGCATTCCAGGGAAATGTTCTGGCTTGTCACTTGGAAGAGGTCTGTTAGAAGAGAGATCACAGATGTAGCTTCCATCTTGCCATAATTGAGGACATGGAGTGGTGGACAGTCAGGGAGGAACTGAACATGGATTTGTGTTGGAACTAATTAAAAGTTAAGTGTTTGCTTCAGAACATATTTTCACAAAGTGAAGGTGTTAGCTGTGCTTTTTTGTTATGGGTTGAGTTCTTGCTCCCTTTCGTCAGGGCTACAGGAAACTCCCAAAGAGCACTAACACTGGCAGGTTCATGGGAACAGGAAACAGAATGCATTTGAAGGGACACTGGCAGGGTAGTAAAAAACCTGGGGCATGACAGGAACAACAGTCTTCTATAGTGGTTGTGTTTGTATCTCAGACACTTTCTTTTATATAGTACAACCCAGGACATTTTAAACCTTTGACCATAATTTTCTATAGCCTTGGAATGAGGCTTTTCAAGATTAGGTGGGAATTTGATAGAATTGGCAGATTGTTGGGGCATATAACAAAAAGAAGCACTGTAGATAATCAGCATTGCCTGATACCAGAAGTCAGTCCAACTATTTGAAGACTAGGAACAGCAACATTATGTCTGTTACCAGAGACTACGTGATCTTAAAAAAGCTTGTTACAAACATTAATTAAATCTGACTGTATGTGTTTGTGATATTTAAATACTGTGGTCCCATGTGAAAGGATTAGCTGACACAAAGAAGTGAAGGGCTTGACTTTCAAAGGTGCAAAGAAGCCTAAGCCACAGGTTGTCTCTTACTGTGAGTTTGACACGTGCCTAATTACTTTTAGTGCCATTGAGGCTCTAAGGAAGCTTTTGAAAATCCCATTTGGCACCATAGGTACTTAGATATTTTTTTAAAATCTGGCTTCCTCTGACTTGCCTAGTGATGTACCAAGTCAGAGGTAGTCAGACTGGCGTAAGTCTGTCTCCGAGCAGCTTCACAGATAATGCTCCCTAGCATGCCTAGAGATAAGCTGTACCTTTTCAAAAGCTGATATTGGTCTAAATTGTGCCACAGAGAGTAGCTCAATTAGGCTCAGTGCAGCTACCCATAGGCTGCATCTACATGATAATTTAGACCATATTTTAATTTCAAGAAATGCTTGAAGCATTTGATATTAAAAAAGTCTCAAAACTTGCCTTTCTAGCATGTTCCTGACATTGTCACTCATACAGTAGTCCTGACTTGGGTTTGGGCCATGAGTATGTTTCTTTGTGTGAATATAGTGGGACTATTTGTTACAGGCTGTGAAGGAAACAGCTGCCAACGAGCCCTCCTTTCTGTTCCTCTACCCCATCAACCCCTCCCCGAAGCCCTTGCAAAGGAGTGCCATTGTCATGTACTCAAACCCATCGAATCTTTTGTCTGATATATTGTTATGCTAAAATATGTTTTGTGTAATTGTAAATATTTGATCTCTTCTGCTCTCAAAAGCCAGTCAGAGAGACCCATCAGTTTTTGAGAAAAGCAAGCATGCAGGTAGACTGTAAATACTGGAATATCATGGGCCATCTGGAGTAGCTTTAATGCAGAATTGCACTGCTTGCAGAGCTTGTCTATAGACAAGTACATCTATCCCAGGCACTTGCATCTGTGCAGGCAGGGTAGCACGGCTGCTCCATGGGGTACAAATATCCTCAATGTAGTGAAGACTTATATGATATAGCCAGAAATTGAATTCTCAAGCCTTTTCTTTGGTTTCTGTGATTTCTGCATCAGCAAAAAACCACAAAACTTCTGAGCGCTGTTCAACTGTGAATTAAAGAACAGGGCAGACATCTCTTGATTAACATTTTAACAGAGCTTTTGGACATTTTATATGCTCTGTGCTATCCAGCTGGAATCTGTTTGGTGTGCCCCCAAATCAGCTTGATAACAAGCTCATAACAATTTGTTGATAACAGACTGGCTGATTCATAAGCTGCTTGTCACCATTTCACAAGTGATATATGAGTCACACATTTAAATAAATTCAATATAAGAAAAATTGGGGAGCCAATAAATCTGAGTATTGCTTATGAATCTAGCTCAAGATCTCCTGCACTGTCATTCTGCTTTTTCACATTTTGCTAAGACCATCTTCTTAGAATTTACTGTATATGCAAAACCAGCAGTGCAAGCAAGATCGTAATCGGAGCATAAAACAGACGCATGCACTCTCCTATGTATTAATAAGTTAGTGGCGGTGGGAGGAAAAGAAATGGAAAATAAAACAGGCCTCAGATAATGCCAAAATGACAGAAGTGATGTAATGCTCAAATTACGGTCCTTTGAAGTAGGCTCTGGGTGAATTAAACACATAGCACATGGCAAAAAATGTGTGGCAACTGTTGTGGTAGAATTTGTCTTGATTAAGGCTCCACATGAAAAGATAAATCTTCCTAAGTAGGAATAGGAGTTCAATGAATTGAAGCCAAATATTCAGCATGCCATTTGAGTTCAGGAAGTGAACTAAACATGAGTTTGCGTAATGTATTAGAAACCACTGCATTGCATTAGGAAAATTCACAACGTCTAAATACTTTCTGAAAATAAGATATAGTTGTTGCTAAACTCACAGTTTAAATTTTAAAAAAATCAAAAATCATATTCATTTAGAGTGTGGTCTTAGCATCACTAAAATGTATTAAGGTCTTTCTGTCACTTTGCAAGGCCTGGGTGATATTTCTGACACCATTTGTATCATCCCTATCTAGAATACACTAGTACTGTAGGGGCATGGCAGAGAATGAAGCTTCTAATTTGGCTTTAGTATGAATTGACTTGATCTTGCTGATGTTGCAAAGGGTGAAAACCTGCTTTTATTGACTGTGTCGTATAGAGGCGTTAATCTGATGTGAGTAAAGGATTTAACCAAAACCACTTCATATGAAGTAGGTAAGTAGTAAGCCCTTAATCAAAAAAACAAACAGAAACCCCACAGTGACTCATCTATATACCTTGAACAGCAGGACCAAAGCTGGCACAGCTTCATACCTGCTGCAACCTGTTGTCTATGAATCACAGTGGAACAGATTTTAGTCCAAATGTTTAATACCCACAATATACACTAATTGATATGACTATTTTTCCTATTACCTGGAGGATTCATATCTAATAACTGCATCAACACTTGGTAGCTGATAATTATGTACGTAATGGGACATCTGAGGCTAGTCATACATTTTGTAGTCAGTTATGTAGGCAAGTAGAGCTGGATTTACACCATCACTGCCTGCAGGTCTTGACACTTCTTCCAGATGTTTCATTTTTTGTGTTGAGGTAATTAATGGACTCTGGGGCCTTTTCCATTCTTTGTGAAGGAGTGATTATTCTCCCACCTGCTCTTCAGAGTCATCTATCAGCTGATCTGTGTTTAATAAACAAAGGTCTGAATCTTTGTTTGTTAATAGCACTGGAGGCACTTGGTTGTTGAGATGAGTAAGTTCAAAATTAACATGCTGCTTCTCATTCCCAAAAAAGTCAGTGGAACTGCTGTCCTGGTTCCGGCGGGAATAGGGTTAATTTTCTGGCCCGGGACACAGGTATTCCATACCACGTGACGCCATGCCCAGTCCATAAAAGGGAGCTGGCCGGGAGGGGGAGGCAGGCGCGGTTCGGGAGCGGGCTGGGGCTGCGCGGTCCGGTCGGTGAGCGTCGGTACAGTAACCCTGTGTGTGCATCCCTCCGTCACTGTTGTTGTTGTTGTTCTCCTCTTTCTTTTGCTGTTATGTTAAACTGTCTTTTATCTCAACCCACGAGTTTTGCCTTTTTCTTCCAATTTTCCCCACCGCCCTCGGAGGTTGAGCAGGCAACTGCGTGGTTCTCTGTTGCCGGCTGAGGCCAAACCACGACAACTGCATACATTAATTCTGTATATACACATATTTGGTGCCTTAAAACATAAATTTGGCATTGGGGGAAACAAGCTAATATAAACAAATAATATTTTGTGCTCTTCCATAGGATTTGGTCTTTTGCGGTCACATTTGTGCAAGGTTGTAGATTGTATACTCCAAACCAAGGGAGAACACTGAAGTAGAGCATTTGTTAAAATACACTAGTAAAGGAAGGTTTGAATTTTTGCTAATTCAGAATGTGCAGAGCGCAACTTTTTGCTGGTGTAAATCAGCACAGTTGCATGTAATGTAGTAGAGTCACCAATTTTGAAATGCCTAGTAATATAACCTTACATTTTGAATTATTTTGGGATCCTAGTCCTCCATACTTAGGACATGGCTAAAAGTGTGGCCATACTACTTACAGGGCTACATCTAACATGGGTGGAGAGGAGATGTGATTGTGATCCAGAGCAGTCAAGAAAAGCTGGGTTGGTGAAAAATTGGCCTATAAGCTGGCTTTGATTTTGCATCTTAACATGTGTACAAACAAGAATGAAGAGATGCTGTAAAGATTTCCTTTCCATTGTGCCTGAAAACTCCAGAGAACATGGAAAATGTGAAGAAGATCCAAAAGAGAAAGCACATACTAACTATCCATTCTGGGAATGTCAGCTATAGGTGGTTCCTTTTTTCAGTAAACGTTTTTCTCTAGGACCAATGTCATGATTCTTTATGGCTGAAAAACATTTTAATGATAAAAGAGAAAGGTTATGAAATTTAGCCAGAATTCTTCTAGGTAACTGAGGACTAAATACTTAGGTAAATTCTGCAGAAGTAGGGGAATAGGCTACTCTTTTCCTCTTATTCCCCAAATAGCAATAAGTCCACCACTGCAGATGAGACCAGAAGCTTTGGTCAGGCTGTCTGGAAGGTGCTGCCAGCCCACCAGCATGGCTTTGGGTGCGCTGGGTGTGCCACCGCCCATGCTCCTCTTCTGCCCCATTCACAGGACGGAGGATGCAGAGGCAATATCCCACTACACACCCCTATTCCTCCTCAGCTGTGGTCCCAAGGAGGTCCCAATGGCTGTGGTGCTTCAGCAGATGACAGCCTCCTTGGCACATATAATTCGCTGCAGTCAAGCTGGAGGAGAAGCATCCAAGGTTTTATGCCCAGGGGTCTTGCACAATCAAAAGAAAATGCTGTTTTGTTTCCAAACCAGCAGCAGCAACAAAGATTAGAGCTCAGTGACCACAGTGGCGTGCTTAGTGCATATGTGTGACAAGAACAATATGCCAGTTCTTAATGAGAAGCAGAAATTTTTGGCTCTGACAGTACTGTAAGATTTTCAAGACTTTACAGCCACTTTTAACATGAGAGGAGTATGTGATGCTTTTCTTTGTCTACCGCTACAAAAGTACATACATGTGTATGTGAAAGAGGGGAGAAACAATGCATGTGTAACAAAACAGACGGTGTGGTGATGACAACTTGTAGGCTACATATTGAATTTATTTTATTTAATAGACAATAGCCTGTCCTAATGTTTTAAGCCAACAAAGTCTTCCCTGGCTCCCAAATGTTTGCTAAAATAACATTTTTTCCTTGTTAATTTCCAGTTCTTGGCTGTATTTTGTGCTAATTTCAAACATATGTCATATACAAAATATGTTAATTTTGAAAGCCAAATCTGGCAGGAGATGATTGTAGAACTGGCATAGAGAGGTTTGGGACAAACAAACAGACAAGCTCAAAGCTGGCAGGATGCATTTACAATCCACAAGTATATATTTTTTTAATCTTTTCCAGTCATTTCCATGTGTGCACAGGCAGGAATAATGAAGGAAAGGCAAATGGTCTGTGATAAAATTTCAGTATGAAATGAAAACACCTTTAATTTAGGCATCTGCTGCATTTTAATTTATCTCATAAAAATTTAAAAAATCAGAGTTCAGTGTTTAACACAGACCTTCTGGTCCCTAAATACTGTAGATAAAAATTATGATAATTTAAATTTGATGGTGTTTATGATACATATTTACACTTTACTGGAACAATCGCTAATGGAACTGGCCATAGGAAGCCAGTAGGTTGTTATGATTTTTGCAAAAGTTCTATAGATTGCCATCAGTTGGAAACAGTTGCACTTCTCCACTTGTTTAGTATGCTGCTTTGCAGAAGTGATATCTTCTCAAACACACTCCATGAAGAATTCAAATCAGTTAAAAATAACTGAAATCTCTCTCGCCTCAGTACTGATCTCTGTATGAGTTTAACGCAAAACTTATTGAATTTCACAGTTTAGCTTTTCATTTTTGCTTCTTAAAGATATTTTTATATGTGGGACTAGGTACGTATGCTTAATTCCTAAATTACTACTGCACTTACTTGTGCATATCTATTTATTAAGCTGACTTTAGCAGTAGTACTTAGTATCGCTTAATACACATAGGTATTTTAGCACACAGAAATTTGATTATGATGGACTTAATTCTTAGAGGTAGATCTCTAAATAAAAATAAATATAACTGCATACTAAAGTGCAAAACTTCCTCAAGAGAATGCAATAATAAAGCGTATAAGGAGAGGCAATAGAAATCTGATTATAAGAATACAACCTTAATTCTGTTCTTTTAGTTGGATGCATTACAAACTCAAATTATAGGAGTGTTTGTCCTTTATCCTATCTTTTCTACTTCTTTTATTAGAATTTCTTTTCTATATGATTTGAGCATACGTGTTTCTTAAAGTTCTGAACTGGAACGAACACAAACTTGTTAAAATTTTCCTTGATTGGAGGTTCTGAAAATTTTTAGTAGTATTGATGATGTCAAGCATCACAAAAATATATGCCTGATGTTGATCTCTATAAATATATTACAAATTGTAGTATAAAAGTCAAAACACAATGAAACAAATGATAAAGTCTAAATTAACACTTTTACAGTGTCAAAACAAAATTTTCTGTCATTATACAAATGAAAAGACAGTAAAAACAAATAATTTTTTAAATAAAACAAAACTTTTCTCTGTCAGAATGTTTTGACTTCCCTGAGGCTACATTTTTAGGCAGAAAACTATTCCATTCTGCAAAACAATTGCCCACCTCTCAACTAAACTAACCTATGATCCCCTTAGAAAGCGATGTTATGAATAACTTCTGTAGGTGGGCAATTCCAGGATTATTTCTGCTTATAGTGGTTGATCTCCAGCTGCTTCAAACAGATACATTATTTCCCAAAATGCTGAAGAGTAAATCACTGTAGATCTTCTGACTGAACAGAGGGAGAAATAAAGTATGAAGGAAAGAACTGACAGAAAGATTGTCAGACTTCTTTGATGATTGATCTTACTGCTGAGTAAAAACAAGATCAGCCAACATTGTGACTTTTAACACAGAGAAATTTCTGCAAAAATCCTGTTGGAAGATGGTATTTGGCACACAGCTAATTGTTTTGGAAATCTATAGAAAGAATTACCTTGCAGTCAGGTACCATAGGATGGCTACTTCTAGATCATATACTGTACAATGAAAATAAGGTTATAGCCCTGGACAATTAAAAGAAAAATAAAAAGAAAAAGGAAAAAAAATCAAGTAAGCTTTAATACATAAAATGTATGGGATGTAGAAATAACATTGAGAAGACCTAAAATATGCTTAAGTACAACTCCGGATGTTTTAAAAATTATACCAATGCAAGATTCTCCCAGCAGACTGTTGAGACACAGGGACATACTGCTAGGCTAAGAATAATGCATATACTGATCCTTGAACCATGTCAATGAAGTGAAATAAGGGAATAAAAATGGAATTTGTGTTATGCACCTTTGACTACCCAGGAATTTAAGCCTTTTAGACTCCTCTATACTCAAGGGAAAGAAACAGACCCCTCCATAAGGAGATTCATCCTGTCTCCCTTGGATAGCTACCCTAGGTGCATGAATTGCCTCTGGAATTTTCATTTTATTCTTTAAATATGAGAAGATAAGTTAAAAAGGTAACAAGAAGAGACTAGACAAGTAGCACAGGTCAGACATCTACTGCTGAGATAAACAGAATCACTGGGGGAACGTCCTATCCAGAGAGACTGATCATTTGCAAGCAGGAAAGAAGAAATTTACAGCGTTAGGAAAACTGGAGAAAAAGCTTTCCACTTCAGCTTTGCTTTCAGGACTCTAGAAAAAGGGGAAACATAATCCCATTTTTAAAATGAGTGAAAAAGAAGATGCGGAGAACTACAGGCCGGTCAGTCTCGCCTCTGTGCCCGGCAAGATCATGGAGCAGATCCTCCTCGAAGCTCTCTTAAGGCACATGGAAAATAAGGAGGTGATCAATGGCAGCCAACACAGCTTCACTAAGGGCAAATCATGCCTGACACATTTGGTGGCCTTCTACAATGGTGTTACAGTATTGGTGGATAAGGGGAGAGCAACAGATGTCATCTACCTGGACTTCTGCAAAGCATTTGACACTGTCCCACACAACATCCTGGTGTCTAAATTAGAGAGACATGGATTTGACCAATGGACCACTTGGTGGATAAGGAAGTGGCTGGACAGTCACACTCAAAGAGTTGTGGTTAATGGCTTGACTTTCAAGTGGCAAGCAGTGACAAGTGGTGTTCCTCAGGGGTCGATACTGGGACCAGCATTACTTAACATCTTTGTTGGTGACATGGATGTTGGGATTGAGTGCACCCTCAGCAATTTTGCCAATGACACGAAGCTGTGTGGAGCAGTCGACATGCTGGAGGGAGGGGATTCCATCCAGAGAGACTTGGACAGGCTCATGAGTTTGGCCCGTGTGATCTTCATGAAGTTCAAAAAGGCCAAGTGCAAGGTTCTGCATGTGGGTCAGGGCAATCCCATGCACAAATATAGGCTGTGTCGGGAACAGATCAAGAGCAGCCCTGAGGAGAGGGACTTAGGGGTGTTGGTGGATGAGAAGCTCAACATGAGCCAGCAATGTGCACCTGCAGCCTAGAAAGCCAACTGTATCCTGGGCTGCATTGAAAGAAGCATGGCCAGCAGGTCAAGGGAGGTGATTCTGTCCCTCCGCTCCGCTGTTGTGAGACCCCACCTGGAATACTGTGTCCAGCTTTGGTGCCCCCAACATAAGAAAGAGACAGACCTGTTGGAGTGAGTCCAGAGAAGGGCCATGAAGATGATCAGAGGATTAGAGCACGTCTGCTATGAAGACAGGCTGAGAGAGTGGGAGTTGTTCAGCCTGGAGAAGAGAAAGCTCTGGGGAGACCTTATAGCATCTTTCTAGTATCGAAAGGGGGCCTACAAGAAAGCTGGAGAGAGACTTTTTACCAGGGCATGTAGTGATAGGATGAGGGGTAATGGCTTCAAACTGGAAGAATGTAGATTTAGAATAGATATTAGGAAGAAATTTTTCACTCTGAGGGTGGTGAGGCACTGGAACAGGTTGTCCAGGAAAGTTGTGGAGGCCCCGTCCCTGGAGGTGTTCAAGCCCAGGTTGGATAAGGCTTTGAGCAACCAGGTCTAGTGGGAAGTGTTCTTGCCCATGGCAGGGGGGGTGGAACTAGGTGATCTTTAAGGTCCCTTCCAACCTAAACCATTCTATGATTCTATGAAAAGATTTAAGTGGTTTAGCATTGAATTTGTGGAATGTGGAAATATCAACAGAATTTCTTCTGGCTAGACAAAAGTTTGTATATAGACCACTTCTCATTCTACACATACTGAAAATGCACTTCTTCATACTCTGATACAGTCTGCAAATGATGGCGGGTAATGGCAAACCAGAAAGAATTAGCAGAGAAAAGCATAGTGGCCTGTATCATGACAGTGTGAGTGAAACTTCTACTGTCCGTAGGCAGTGATCAATGGAAACAACATTCAATACTCAGAATAAATATAGAGAGAGCTTAGCTATTCTTCAGTTAATTCAATGTAAGTTATTCTTTTCTATATAGGACTTATTTTTCTTTACTCAAGTTAATTGGTCACTTGTTCTTTTGCAATTTGCACTCAGAGGTAAATACTAATTAAATTGTATCTTCAGTGAGAGATCCAACTCAAAATGAAAAAAAACCAAAGCTTTTTTTTTTTCTTTACTAGAAGGAAAACACATGAAACTTGAGAGAAGAAACAGAATTTAGCTGGCCTTGTTAATCTGACACCTTATAGAAGGAAAAAAATATTACAGAAGTCAGATTTATCACATCTTGGATTTTAAGCTTACAGAAATGACTGGTAGTATTTACACATTTATATTTGGATAATGCATATCTTCTCAGAAAAGAAGTTCATAAAAATCCTGTTACACCAAAGAAAGAGTTAAAGCAGAAATTTATTTTACAACTGATTTAAAATAAGGTCTTGGTCTCACGGACATTGGTTTCAGAAGCTTAACTTCACTCACGGGACTGACAATACTATGCATCATAAGCAAAACTCGTAGCCCTGCCAAGTGTCAAGGCTGTCCAGAAATACTCGTTACTAAGCTTTTCTCGTTTGCTTATATATTTGTTAAAATTTAACCAGATGGGCTGAAATTTTGCATACTGAATGTCCATTGCACAGTGATCTCACTAGTTTGTTTCTCATCATTTCACTGAAAGAAGTTCAGACATTTGCAGTATTTCAGAGGAGAGATATTCTCTTTTTGCCTTAAAAGAATGGTTAACCTTCCCTTTGAGAAGCTTCATTGTCCCCCTTTTGGAGCAGATGCTTCATCCCATGGGCATTTATTTCAGAAGAAGATACTTGAATCTGGGACCTGAGAAAGTCTAGTATCCCTTGGAAAAGGCACACTTATATTAGAAGTGTAAAGTATCAGAGGTAAGGATTGTGTATTCAGTTCTAATTCTGGGGCGGCATCTTAACAAATTTTTTACCATTAAAGTTATTGTGGTTTTTTATTAAATAGGTACAAAATGGGGTTGTGTTCAACATTTCCATGAGTAGTTCCTAGAATGTACAACTGGGTCTTCAGGAAGAACTAGACCTCAGGGGACCAGATATTGACTGGGGGTATCTGCTTACAGATTTGCAAGATATTATTTTTCCCCCAAAACCAGTGATGTTTCAGTAATGTTAAAAAATCATCTGTTAATTTCAGTCATTTAGTGCCTTATGAAAAATTACTCCACAGGTTTTATTAAAAAAGTTACTTTCAAAGATAAATGCAAATAATTATGCAGCAATGAGAAGATAGTTCATAACATAAAAAATAAGAATTTAGCAGTCCTATCTTTATTGATTCATACTGAATCAATTTTTTAATCCCCTGTGAATATGTATCAAGATTAGTTAGCATACAAGAAACTACTGAACAAGTAACATTTTCTATTTCTTGTCAGTAGCAGCGTTGTTGCCAAAAGAAAGCCTTTTGACAGGGTAGAATAGGTTTTTATTTGGGCAACTCTACACACATTTAAATGTAAAATTAATTTTTTTCATGTTATAAGCGCATTTGACATCGATGGAAAAATATCATTAATAGAGAGCAAGGAGAGATCCTTGAATCTGAAAGAGGTTGAAAGCAGAAGTGACAGGTTTTTTACTTATGCTTTTTGCAGGTTTTTCTGTTTCAGAAACCCAAGATAAAACAAAGAGTATATAAATGTCTTTAAAAAGGAATGAGTAAAATAATACCTTCATATAGATTCAATTAGATGTAAATTGTATGTCTTTAAAGGCACAAAACTTTTTTATATGATGACGTTCCCACAAAACTTTATATCAGCATTACATCAAGACAACTTTTACATACAAACTTCTGTTGAAAATTTTGACTTCTGCTGTTTCAAAGAACCTAATGAACTTCTTAATACTGTGTTGTATTTGATATATTATAAATGCATGTTATATGAGTTTTTGATATGCATATATACACACTATACATACTAATTTGTGCATATCTGTGCATATGTAATATGATTTAATTTGGCAGTTACTCTTCCAAAAAAAGATTCTACTTGCAAAGACTGTTCCTACTTTTACCTCTGCCATTCTCAGTCTTTCTCTTTTTTTAAAGTCTTTTTTTAAGCCAAACTCTGTATGTCCTTAATCTAGATAGTATTATTGATGTCTGATAATGGGAAAGGTTCTGAAAATATCACTTGAAAATTGTAAGTTATTTAATTCTTCTTTAATAAGTATTTATTTATTTAATAAGAAATACAATTTACTACTTTAGAGAAAGTCAACTCTTGATTTTAATTGATTTTTTAAATTCTTTTTTTCTGAAGTTTTTTGTGTTCATAAGTAGCACATAAGTAGCATCTATAGCTCTTGCAATTAACTATGTTATGGTCATTTCTTTTGCAAAGATTTCAGCTTGCTTTGTTGCTCAGTGGAATTGTGCTCCCTTTACATACTAAATGTCTAAAATACGTATTTCTGTCATTTGACTTCAAAGGAGTCCAGGATCATAAATGACTTTTACAAATTGAAGCACAGAGAGCAGAAGTGATGTGACCATAGCAGAACATGATTAAATCTCAGGACCCCAATTCACAGACCATTCTATTTAAGGTACATTGCTCAGTTGCCCCTAAAATACCATTTGTTCTGAGGATTTTGCAGGGGCAGTGCAGTACTGACAGAGTAGGATTGGCACCAGGAAAGGTATTGTCTTTGTTCCCTTTTGTCCCAGGAGATTTTTCAGTCATTTTTTGCATTATTTTATAACATCAGGGGTGTGTTTCTCCCTAAAAGTCTGTAATGATGTTCTTTAAATGTATTAATGTCATCTATTGTCTTTTAAGGGTATTATTAACATTAATAGAAGTAAACAGCTGCTTAACATCATACGTATGCCTAAATTTCTGAAACATCTGATCTCTGATCATCCTTAATATTATACTGATGTTAGAGCAGCAGTCAAAACAACCACTTACAGAGAATTGCAAATTTGGCTGAAACCAAAAATCTGTCTTGCAATTACACTCCTGCTCATTGTTTACACCTACTAAACAAAACAGAACTAAAGAGCACCGAATAACTAACAGAAATTTTGAGCAAGCCTTACTTTCCAGGGCATGCTTTTCAGAATGATGAAATTGAAATGGCTTTTGATAAAAAGTTTAGTTTGGCGGAAGCTAGCTATTATGTGAAATACTACTACTAATACTACTACTGTTTGAAAACAGCCCTGCTATTAAACATAGAGAATGTAATTGCAAATAACAGAATTGGAGTTCACTCCAATCTGCTTTAGTTTCTTAAAGAAAACATAAGAAGGTAGAAATTTAACGGTTTGTATTTTGCTTTTAGGTATAAAGCCATGGAAACTTTTCTGAGGCTGACAGGTTCATACAGTTGGATCTGAGGGAGGAATTTGACCACTGAACCTCCCCATGTACCAAGTCAGTTAAAAGTGTGTTTTTGTTGCGTGGGAGGAAAAGTTTGTGTAAGCAGCACAGCTGCCAGCTGATATTCCCATCATAGTCTTGGTGTTCAGAAAGTGTACAGAAGGTGAAGAATGCTACCAAATGTGCAACAGAGGCCGTCATTGAACATGAACATTCAGAATTTTCACACCAGTTCCTAGCTACCTGAAGTGAAAACTACGTGTAGTGGGAAGGGTTCACCTCTCCCATGTACTTCTCTTGAACTTCCTGAGTGTGACAGATGAAGTATAATACATGCAATAAAAACATCTCCTCCCTACACCCAGCACAGGGCTTGGTGGCCAGCTGGGTGCTACAAAGCAGCCTGTCCATCAAACAGTACCTGGACTGGGGAATTGGTGTGCTTGGGCTTGCCTATCAATTGACTGCTAGCCCCATCCTGCTTTTCCAATGTGTTTTACAGGTGCTTAGTTTTTGTCCTAAAAGCCAAGGTAAATGAAATCTATATCATCTGGGAGATGAAATCAAAATTGTGATTTATGAAAACAACAGGATACTAAAAGGCTTTCATTTTTCTTTGACTCCTGCTAAGTTTTACGTTATGCTGCATAGACTTGGGGTTTGGTGGAGAGCTTCAACAGAGGAGCTTATGTGGGGTCCTTCCCAGACTCTCTCCACCTTTGTCATTGTCATCCATTAAAACATATATGCTCAAATGAAAACAGTAACCAGCAAACAAACAGCTGCAACAATTCAACATATCCCTCCTATTTCCCTGCTTGGGTAGTAGGATTGCTGAGAGATTGAAAGATTTGTTTGTTAAAGAATTTTGAGATTTAAAAATCTGCCTTTCTTTTGAAAACAAAATATTTACAATTTCCT
>VFFE01006810.1:143585-201535 GCA_008921705.1 Burhinus oedicnemus | reverse complement strand
CCACTCCTGTAAAGTATTCTGATAGAGGGTTCTGTAGAAAATTTTTGTCTAACATTTCTGTTGAGAAATATGGATAATACATGTTCTCCTGTAGTATGTTTTTAAAAACCATTATCCATATGAGAAATATCACATCTGTGTTATGTATACACTCTGAACCAAATCTTTTTCAATTTTTCATCTACTGATTAGGCAATATTCTTTTAAATATTTCAGAAATGCTCCATTGTCACACAGATCACATTAAGATTTTCCACTTCCCATATGGACACTGAGAACTAACACTTTAAATAATCTGGATTCATCCTCTAGCTTCAAGGAGAAATAGCAGCTGTTCCAGACGTTAGTCATTCCTAAAAAGCAGTAGATTATGCTTAGCTTTTATTCAAAATGTGGAACTCCCTGTGAGTCACATTTACGCCCTGCTGCTAGAGTGGAGGCAGAATAAATGTTCCTTATCAAACAAGTAAAGGAAAAAAAAGCTTTAAAAGTTTGAGAACAAAGAGGGAGCAGATTTCTGTATACAATGAGTGAGTTTTACATCTGATTGTGGTTTAGGTTTGCCAGTTTTCAGTCAGAAATATTGTCATGTCGTTGAACCCCAGAGAAGTATGTTTTCTTCAAATTGAGTGGAAAAGTTCACTCTTTCTCCTGTTATACCTCATACAAGGAAATGAGTCAAAGAACTAAAAATTCCAGCTAGTGTGCAAAAGCGTGCTTTTAGTATGCTTGTATTTTTCTCACACAATCTCAGTGGAGCAAGTAAGGAATTTGTATGAGACCTGAGGTCTCTAAATCTATTGCAGTTTTCAAGTTCTACTTTAAATGGTTTCATACGTTTGTCAGAATTGGGCTTCCTTAAAAAAACGGAAAGGAAATAATCAAGGATATGATAGGTCCCTCTAATTTCACCCCTACCCCTCTGTTGCTTACCTTCCCCTTCTGATGTTGGGATTTCTTTCTCTTCCTTACTCCATTCATGGTCTGCAGGCTGCTAATGCTGTTGTCTTCTTTTTTTCCCCCCCTGATTTTTTCTGGCTACCATTCTCTGAGTTGAATAGTTTTGTGTTGCTAACAGTTCTAAGGTAAAAAACCTGTTCCTTTGGACGGTAATAGAGACAATACTATCCTTTTGTGTATGGTCAACAGTTGCTCCTTAGTTTTAAATAAACAAAGGATGTTGGAGGGAAAATATAAAAAGTATTACGCTGGCTTTCGTGGCATATACAATTTATGCAATATATGCATTTTGATGCATAGTATATATGTTACAGATAACTATGTACAATTACAGTAGGTATTATATTGATACTTATATGCTTATATTATTATATTTGTTGTATGGGCTGTTCAAATGTATAAAATACATTCAAATATGTATAAATAGATACACAATAACAGCAAATCTATATTTATCACAGAAATTAAAGAGTGATCATGTTCACAAAGTGTGCAAAACCTATTTCTGTATTTGTTTATGTCTCAGTTGTCATAGTACCCTGAACAGTTAGTCTAGAAGCTCAGAATGACCATAAAAACAGAATTATGGGAAATAAACTATACAGGATCCTGAGAAGTTCATTGCTGTTTTTTGCAGGGATACCATTAATATGAAGCTCCCATAACTCAGATGCTGAAAGTGGAAATAAAGCTGCAAAATACCTGTTAACATTGGTCACATGCATTAGGGCCACACGTGAATTTCCAACTCCAAGAAGGTTTGACCAATGCTATAGTAAGTTTTACACCTTCATTTCCTCCTCTGTGGCTATAACTCTATTGAATATCACTTTATCATTTGTTCTGCTACTATGTCACCCATTTAAACTCTTATTTTTTTGGTACTCAAGACACAAACATGCCAAGGTTTCACCCACATGATTTTATTCAAGTTAGAGGGATGCAGCATTATTGCTAAATGTACGAGAGTTGCTGCAAAGCTGTTAGCAGTGAGATAAGAAACCCACAAAAAACTGTTAAAAAAAATCTACCAAAAATGTCAAGAACCTTAGGGTCCATTTAAAATTTCATTTTGAATACTGCTTTTAAGCTATTTTTTGTTTGACTGCACTACAGTACTACTTCAAACATGAATATCAATCAAATGGAAGAAAAAAGTGCATAAAAAGTCAAAGGCAAAATTCAAGCACAAGAAAGTTTTGTTTAATGTCATTTAAAGTTCATTGACTATAAACTTACCATTGGCTACACGATATCGTCCATCAAACTTTATCTCACTCTATGTGTCACTAATAAACACAGTATAAAATCGTCACAACTCCTGCAAGGAAGAAATCATCACAGGTTTAGTATAGGTTTTTAATAGTATTAGCTTCAATTTATAATAAGTAAGAAAGAAAAAGAGCCTTGTGACTGAAAGTCTACATCTTGTAGATGTTCTATATTTAAGCATTTCGTGTGAAGATACGTCATGACTGAGGAAGAAACCCTGTTAAAGAAGCATGATTTTCTGTGTTCTGATTACAGTTCGGATCAGGTCACTTCTTACACAAGAAAAGATGAGATCAGATCAAAATTCAGTGGAATCATTCACCCCATATGATCACAGTTTTTAACTGTCAGAAAGATTCAAGAATTGTCTAAAGTGAGCTTTGGCTATTTGTAGGAAGGAAAAAAGAGAGAATTAACATTACCAGTTATACAGCAAAAAGAAGGGCGCTTGGTTTTGCTCATATAAATATCTGCTGTGCAGAAATGGAGTTCCTCTGGCATTACAGTGCAAAACCAAAAATGTACAGATCTGAGTGAATTTGGATTACAGTTTGATTTACAAAACTAGACAGACAAAAAGGATATGATTACTGTATTATTCGGCAGTGAATGGAGGGAAGCAGGGGCAAGAATATTTAATGCTTCAGATTAGCTGGGAGACAGCTTTGTGAGGCATCAAGCTTTTGGGGTGATGGATACTCACTCGCTTTAGCAGGAAGTGACCTTCTAGTCCTACTGAATGCTGGCTGGTGATGGTTTTGTCATACTTACGTGTGCTTATAACTATTTACTGTGTGTGTTTGACAGAGAGTTCATATGGACTGATGAGAACGTATTTCTTTTCAATACTTTCCACCATAAAATCATTGTTTAAAGAGCATTTTCCTGAGTAATCATTGGTTTGTTATTTTGAGTTGTAACTAACTCAATTCTCTATCCAGAAAAAGAGAAGGTATTCTATATTTTTCAATGCACTGGAAGACACATAATTTTCCCTACCCTGGACAAATTCTCTGCAGATCAAAAATTGCTGTTGCGAAAGGAATAAAGGGGATTGGGGCAGGCCTTCTTTGTTGAGGGTGAGAGCTCTGTGGTGCACTAGTTCATGTCAAACTCCAGTGAGATGATATTAAATAGTCTTTTAAAGGAGGGTAGGAGAAATAGCAAGACAGGAGCAGAAGAAAGTACAACTATGTCAGGTTTTGCTCTTCCTGTTTCTGATCCCATAGAACTATGCTATAGAAGACAACCTCACTCAACAACCAAAAGATGAAATGAAATGAAATGAAATGAAATGAAATGAAATGAAATGAAATGAAATGAAATTAAATTAAATTAAATTAAATTAAATTAAATTAAATTAAATATCAGTGTTCCTGGTGTATACCACTAGTATGTTACATTGCTGAGCTCTCTGGAGACCATACCTTTAACAGTCGCTTTACTGGTGTGGAATTGGGAGGTCATATTTTCTTTCCTTCACAGCTGTGTGTTTGCCTTCTCTCATACCCTGTAAAGGCATGGTAGAGTAGACAGACAATATTCGGCAAAGGTATTGTTAGTTTTGGGCTGGATTCAGGTTTAGATTTCAGGCATCCAGACAAATATTCAAAGGGTTTGGTTCAGAATGTTGTGAGAGAGTAACATCAGCAATAGTTGGGATAAAGAGGCTCAATCTTATCCGTAATTCTTAGATTATTTATTTGGATACCAAATGTTTGAGATATTTGATTATGTTGCAGATATTCTGCTTGGAATTGTGCAAATGTTTAGAAAAATCTGGTATTACAGGCTTGATACTTTTCAAGTCATGTAATTTGGCCTCCCAGGAGCACTGCGATTAATTTTTATGAAATCCAATTCTACATTGTTTTACATGTCCAACAAATATCTTTGGTCATTTTATTTTTTTATTTAAAATAATTCTTCAAGATTTCCTTGGAAAAAGATTTTGGCAATTTGCTTTAAGATGACACAGTTAAAATGTTTTATACATGCTGCATCAATGCACAGTGCATTTGTTTTTTCTGAACAGTACAAATGATTCTGAGTAGTTTCTGTGAGCTGATTACACCAGAATTTCAAACTCAAGGGGGCCTACTTTATGTGTGACATATTACAAATGAAAGATGGAAGGCCTGTATTTATAATTTTAGCTGTTGCTGAAACACATTACAGTAGATAGAACTGCAAGGAACTGCAAAGTGATTAACTGACAGTGGGAAGTATGACATTTATTTAAATCTAGTACTGTATTCACAGTTGCCTTGCATAGGGACTTTGATGCATATGCCAAGGTTATAATAATAACACCCTTAAGGTCCATTTACTACAAGGCTGAGCAGTCACAGTTCCTGTTCAGTTTGCATCAAACTCATTTTTTCTACTACCAATGAGAGTATTGATGTTGCTGACACTATGAATAGAGCATCCTGCTAATTGCTCACAGGCATTTTCATCAATCTTTTAAAGCGGAGAGACTGTTCAAAGACTGGCAGTCATAGGCTGTAGATACTTAAATGTGAAACTTGGTACATGCAAGAGGTGCTGAAAGTTAGGGTGAATGAGTGCGACTGTACAGAAGCACGGACAAAATTCTAAAAATGTATCATGGTGTGCAAAAAGTTTATAGTTGATTAATTAGTTATCCTTGCACAAAGGATGAGACTGACACTGATTTTCTGTTCAATCCATACAAGATTAAATTTCCTTGGAAGTCCCAGAAATATACTAAAGTAAAAAAAGAAGAAAGACAGCAAGCATTATGCTTGTTAACGAATCCAGAATTGCAATGAGTTCAATATTGCCTTATTTTATATTGTTTATCCTGAAGTTCCAAACATCCCCCTCTTAGAACACCCCAAAATAAAATTGACTTAAAAATACTGGATCTCATGAATAATGATTTGGGGGTCTTTGCTTATTTTTTGACTCGTAACTTCTGACATTAGCTTTTTAAGCTTTCATCCACAACCTAGGAGGCTAGTGACTTGTTATATTTTTAAGCCATGGTTCTAATATAACAGATCTTTTTTTAGCATTCTATATTAATATGGGGTTTAAAAGCACCTCAGTGCATTACAACACTGGTGATAAGATGACGAGCTGATGGTGAGTTGACAATGAGTTGGTAAAGCTGTATATATAACCTACAGTCTTGCACTGTGAAGCTATGTGAGCAGAGCCACAGCAGAATGATAGCTCACCAAAGCTACTACAGCAATAGGTTTATGGTGAGCTACAAGATGCTTAAGGTCCTCCCAATGACACCTGTGAGCACAATCCCAGTGGTGCTTCCCCAGCCTCTAAATCTCTGTTATGTGGGCCTGTCTCACCCCATGACCCACTATGGATGGAGGAGATGGCCTAACAACAGTGATGGTTGTTAGATGTTTTTGCTGCATGACTGAAACTTTTAAATAGTACACCACAAAATAAATATTTTAGACAATCTTTATACTTTGTGTATTAATACATTTGTTTACAGGTGTATTTCCACAAAGAACAGTTGTTCTCAAAATCTTTGTATAAACAAAAATCTGTTCAGTGAGCATACCCAAATAGGAAGAATAGAAGAGGACAAAATGAACATGTACCCCAAAATGAAATGCCTGTTTACTCAGTATTCCTAAAGAGCTACTCAAATGCTAGAAATACATGTACATGGCATTCAAAATAAATGTCAATTTTACAGTATTCAACCAGAGAAAAAGAGAGCTTAGGTAAGAATAAGTGTGATCAGGTCTGTTGTGGTTTCAGAGGTACTCATTTCTCTTGGATGTTCTGCCACATCAGATAAACTGAGGATGTACAGGAAATCTTATAAGAAAGCCTTTTCTTTAGTTTTTCAGACCAGAGAGGTTTGGATAAGCTTTGAATGAACATTCAACCTCACCAGACATCTGAATCTAAGGAAAATGATTAATCTTTTAAGGGTTACATATGACTACATACGAATACAGGCATAGGAACTTGTTGGATTTATATGGATACATGACTTTTAATATTTACACTCATTTATCATTCTGTCAGGAAAGTGAGAAGTGGCACATCTTTTCCAGAAATACTAACCTGACTAGATAGCATAGCTGTCTGTTGTTAAGGATGTGTATTGAATCTTAGGGAGTTCTTATACATGCTTACAACATCTAGGAGCTGTTTTCCAGATTCATTTTCCAAATATACACTATTTTAAGAAAAAAATTCTGCCAGATTTTCATCCTAAATAGTTTTTATTCTACAGCTACACTAGAACTTAGGTGTCACTGAGAGTGAACTGATTTGAGCTGAGTCAACAAACTATTGTTTATTTTTATCCAAAAATGTCTTTCCTTTTTTAAACCGTAACTGCGATTTCATTACTTATATATTGTTGATTTAACTGCAGTTTAATTAAACTGCTTTCCTACACACTGTACTTGTCCAGATTGTTAACCACTATGTGATTTAAAGTACAATACAAATTTAAGGTCATGCACAATTACCTTTACAGAATCCTTTATGTTGTAAACACAACAAATGTATTCCACATCAAAGCATAAACCTGAATAGCGTAAGTTAGTGATGGATAATGACTGACAAGTACTAGTTGGAGATCAACTGTTTGATGATTAATTCTTGTTTTACATCAAACTAATCTAATCTAATAATAGCTGCATCACCAGAAGGTCTTTCTTTTCAGTTTGGATGTGGATTTCAAATGTATTCGAATTCCTCTGCTTGAGAAATTTGCTGTGTAATCCATCAGAAGCAGGAAGGTATTAGTAGTCTAATAAAGCCATGAAATTGTGACATTGTGAATTATTTGGTATAACTTTACACCATGCTCTAGGAATTGGAAATTAAGGTCTCTCAGCTTGACTTCTGTGGATCTTACCGTTTTCTATGCAGCTTCCTCCTTTTGGTATCACAGCTAATGAAATCATTGTACCTTACTGCCTGTTGAACTACAGTAGTTGTCTTAGGTGTTTCCATTTCTAAAGAAACTCATGTGTCACAACTGCTCTGCACCAATCTTTCAGTCTCTAGCAAAGAAATGTTAAAGAATATGAGAAGAGACAATGATGAAAAACTCTGTGTTACAGCTCTCCAGGAAAGAAGCTATTTGTAATTGCAGTGAATTGTGCCGACTGAAGAGACACTCTTATCCACATCAACATTTTGCAAAGCACAAAGGTAGTTTAGCAAATCATCTACCTAGTCTTGAGTAAGGTCTTTGATATGGTCCCCTACAACATTCTTGCTGCTCAGTTGACGAGATATGGGATTGATGGAGGGAGTCTTAGATGGATAAGGAATTGGCTGGATAGCCATGTCCAAAGAATTACAGTCAACGGCTCAATATCCAAGTGGAAACTGGTAATGAGTGGTGTCCCTCAAGGGTCTGTACAGGGACTAATACTGTAGCTTCATCAATGACATAGCTAGTGGGATTGAGTGCACCCTCAACAAGTTTCCAGAACACGCTAAACTGAGTGGTGCAGTTGATTCACTAGGGACGCCATCCAGAGAGACCTTGACAGGCTTGAGAGGTGGGCCTCTGTGAAGCTCACAATGTTCAATAAGGCCAAGTGCAAGGTCCTGCACGTGGGTTAGGGCAATCACCAATATCTGTACAGGCTAGGGGATGAATAGATTGAAAGCAGGCTTGTGGATAAGGACTTGGCGATACTGGTGGATGAAAAGCTGGACATGAGCCAGCAATGCACACTCTCAGCCCAGAAAGCTAATTGTTTCCTGGGATGCATCAAAGGCAGTGTGGCCAGCAAAGCGAGGGAGGTGATTCTGCCCCTCTACTCCACTCTCATGAGACCCCCACCTAGAGTACTGCGTCCAGTTCTGGGACCTCCAACAAAAGAAAGACATGGACCTCTTGAAGTGGGTCCAGAGGAGGGACAGGAAAATCATCAGAGAGCTGGAACACCTCTCCTGTGAGGAAAGGCTGAGAGAGTTGGGGTTGTTCGGCCTGGAGAAGAAAAGGCTCTGGGGAGACCCCATTACAGTTTTTCAATACTTAAAGGGGGCTTATAAGAAAGATGGAGAGAGACTTTTTACCAGAGCCTGTAGTGACAGAAGAAGGGGTAACAGTTTTAAACTAAAAGAGGGTAGATTTAAAGTGGACATAAGGAATAAATTTTTTATGATGCGGGTTGTTGAGGCAGTGGAACAGGTTGCACAGAGAAGTTGCGGATGCCTGGTCCTGGAAGTGTTCAAAGCCAGGTTGGATGGGGCTTTGAGCAACTTGGTCTAGTGAAAGATGTCTCTGCCCATGGCTGGGGGATTTGACTAGATAATCTTTGAAGGTCCCTTCCAACCCAAACCGCTCTATGATTCTATGATTCTAAATGCTTTTACTATTCGTTTCCTGCAAGAGCAATATAACACATACTTGGGTCCAGTCAGGAACATTTCTTAAACTGGAGAAAGTCTACATCTTTACCATGAAGTTATCCATGTTACTGGATGATGAATCCACTTTGACCTAGGGACTGAGCCAAGAGGAGAAATCTCATCTATTTTTTAAAATTATGAGATTGCCTTTCCCACCCTCCCACTAAAGTGTCTGTAGATAGTCATCAATAACACTCTCAGAAGGTAATGTGTCTTATTGATCTCTTTGCTCATGTACCACTGAAGTAGAAACTCACCTGTACTTTGATACAACAAACAACAACCTTTTGATGGCATCAGTAATAGGAAAATGTCATGTAGCTCCAATTGTGTGTTACCCATTTACCAGGGTCATATAGATATGGTCTGAAGGAATTATAGTTACTTCTCTTGGAAAAAAATACTCTAAGAAAGCTGAGTGAAGGTGTTACTGGCTTTCATATAATGGACTACAGGTAGTAAAGGAAGGGTAAGCAAGGAGTTTAGAAGGAAGTGTAACCAGCATAGGCAAAAGCTTAGCCAGACTTTTGTGAATTTTGCAAATAGGAAAAAACACCTCCTCACCAAAGAAACCTGAGATTAGAAAACCTTGTTCAAACTTGTGATCCATCTAACTTTAAGCAAATGATAAACTATTTCTTGAGTGCTCTAGAGCAGATTCTAAACCACTGGTGCAGTCAAATTAGTTTCAGACCATGCAGAAGCACTGTAGCAATAGAAAGGAAGTGACTTACGGTGAGAAGCTTTCAGAAACCTGCCAAAGTTTGGGTTTGGCTGACTGCTCCTGGAAGAGGCATCTGACTTGAGTGAGAGTGGAGTTAGTGCAACTGAAAATGCTTCTGAAAAACCTCATCCTTAATTTATTTAATCTGTTAAAATAACATCAAAAAGAAAATTCAAGTGAAAAAAAAAATCTGTTTTTTTGACAGAATATTAGTTGGCTGGGACTAACAAATAAAAAAAAAGAGGAGTTAAACTGAAAATATCAATCATCTAACTCCATTTTAATTGCAGTAAATCATAGACTATATAATTAGTGGAAGAGTACATATTTTAATGGTGGTCTCACAATTACAGGGTGATATAGTTCTATCTTATAAAAAATAATGTTATGAGCATGACAGACAACCATGATTCATACTTTTGCTGGGTACTCCAATATATGTATTGCAGAAAACAAAAACACATGATTGTGACTAAGCAGTAACATAATTCAAAGGCTTACCATAAACCACAACATAGTCCTAAATGTACTTTAAGAATACTGAAGAACGTAGCCACTCATTTTTTAAATCTTCATTATTTTTTAAATTACCTACTTCTTCAAAGCATTTCAGGCACATTGCAGCTGGAGACCAATTTCTACAAATCAATAAGAATTTTATTCAAAAGTCCGGAATGCATTTTTTGTTTCCATGTCAGCAGTTGCTTAAAAATGGAAAGTAAACATTGAAATATAGAAACCTGCAACCATATAAACTTTGAAGCTATTTACCAGTCCCTCTTGATTACAAAGTTATAATAATTCATATTTCTAGTTCTTTGATTAACTTTTGTTGTATATTAATCATATTAAAAATACATATATCGTCAAAGTCTTTTAAGGAAAAAAGACCCAAAATGAAACATATGTGAAATCTCCTATTCATGTTAGTAGCAGCAGTGTTCTTTGGCACAGTTCTATCCTCTTTTAAGTTAACGAGTTGGTCTTACAAGTTACTTCAGTGCAGCATGAATGCTCATACAATATTGTTATCATCTGAGTCAAATGTGTACCCCTTTTGCTGAAAGCTTTTGCTTTCTTCATTGCCATTCACCTCTTTTAAAGCAGTATCCAGAGGTTAAGTTTTAGCACATGAAGTGTAGAAAATAGCATCCCTACTTCTGGCAGACAACAGTCATACATCTGGTAAACTTTTTTTTCCCTTCTTTACAATATGTAAGGGGGATATTGAAGTAAGAAACAGGAAATGTCACCATAGTTTTAGGAATAGGCTGAATTGCTTCTTTTTGATATATAAACAACATTAAAAGAGTTTTAGAAAGCGCAGGCATGTATTTTAAAGTGCACCTTTCCTATGTGACTTACTGACTTCTTAAATTTTAGGTTATTGCAGTGGATTCTCCTTTCCGGGAAACCTTCAATGAATGTCATTGTGAATTTTTTAAAAATGCAACTTAAGGACCAGCAGAAGGAATAATTTGGTGAAATGTTGTACCTTCTGTTTTATACATGGGATCTGATAATTGTAATGCAGCTGCCCATTGTGGATACATTAATCTATTGTACTTTCCTTCATCACGTTTATAAGTTCTGTTTTCTTGAGCCTGCCTGACTACGGAATACTAAGTGGATTTCAAAGTGGGACTAATTTGTAGGTTTAGTACCCAAATCTGTAGCAATCATCAATAATTCTTTCTCTACGGTGAACCACAAGGGTGGGGAACTTGTGACCCTGGGGTTGGATACAGCCCACGACTGTATTTCCTCAGGCCCATTGCCATCTCTTTTTATGCATGTTTATTGGCTATTCCTAGAGCATGTGTTAGTGACAGTAAAATATCTTTTAAAGGCTTATTTGGCCCTGAGCAGGGAGAGGGTTCCACCCTCCCCCACCCTCTGGTAGTATCAAAATTACTATCAAAGATTAAATGCGCAATTGGAAAAAAGAATTCAGTTAGTGGGGGAGGATCAAATTAGAATGAACTTCCCTCCTGGGTTCACTGCCTATAGTAATGACTTTATTTGGAACAAAATTATTGAAAAGTGCCACTTTAAAATATGCCCTGTGTCTGTTTCTGTGTCAAGTTGAAGCAGATGCTTTGTGGAATGGTGGGGTAGTTGGAGTGGATGCATCTGAGAGTCAGAGATATGTTTTTAAGATGAGCCTTGAGCGTTCTTCTGAACGGAAAAATTTAACCACTAAGGCAGCTTCCAGTCTGTTTGAACACATTCTTGACAGTCTTACAACCTATTTCTGAGGAGAAGCAGCAATCTTTCAGAGGGACATTGCGATCTGAGCCTCACCCAGATGCTGTCTCTGAGGCAGGAAGTCGGGCGTACCTTACAACCACTGCAAGGCAACTTCACAGAGATTCTTCCTGTGCCTACATGATTCTTTCTTACAGGAACCTTCCTGTTTTGTTCTTAAAAGAAATCCGGTCTGCCAGCTGGGTTCCTCAGAACAATTTTGGCAATAAATCACAACTAGTGTGTGAGTGCTTTCCTTCACTTGTAGAACTACTTCGTCAGGCAAATATAATGCAAGTAGGCTGGCTGCAGATAAAGTTTGTGTTTTATTGCGACAATTCTTTGAAACATCAATGAAACTATCTGTAAAAGACCACGGGCTGGCCTTCTTCCAGGCAGTATTTTGATCTAGTATAGAGCAAGCTAAATTTAAGAAAAGAAAAAAGAAATTCAGACTTTTTTTATTTGCCTGGGCATCTAAGCATGACTTGCTCCTGCTCCATCAGCCCTGCTAAAGGGTCACATCAATCTTTCCTACTTGCTCCTAGTTACTGATTTGTATCTGCTCTTTTATGAAAATGTTGAGAGATATCCATAACACAGTAAAAGAAAAAGACATTAGCCTCATATTTCCAAGAAAGACATGTACCTTCCCCTTGGTTTTTTTTTACATAGACAAAATGAGCAGATAGTAGGGTGGACTTTTTTTCTCTCAATTCTTCTAGAGTGCTTACATATCTTCTCTTGCATTAGAAAATGTGTAATGAATTAAATTAATACTGGATTTTTACCCAAAATATAAAATATACAGGCCTTCACTTCCACATAAATATTCCATGGAAACATTAAAGAACGACCTGTATAATTCAGTCTTTACCATTTTTTCTTAATTTGTCTACATGCTGTTTTACTAGCCAATGATCCTGAGAGAGAGAAGAAAGGCTTAAGCCATTTTTAACTTCTGTTTTTGAAAAGATCGTAAAGATCAGTCAGATAATTTCTTTTCTGGAGTATAATTCATTGAGTTCAATTAAAAACAAGATTAAAAACTGTAAGACGTTCAGTGCCATTCTTAATTATGTATCTGACTTGTGCATATCTTTTCAGGAGTTTACAAATCCGAGATGAGATCTCTCTGCAGTGAGTCCTATTGTGTACATCGGTTCAGAATAATAATCTTGGGTTGCACCAGGCCTTGGGCATTTAGAAAAATTAACAAACAGTTTGATATGTCTCTGCTTGAACATCCAGGTCCTAAAATTTAGCACATATATTCCAGTAGGTCTACTAGTGGTTCCTGTTCCATTATGCCGCTGGGGACAGCGGTCACGTGGTCTTTTCCTGCATTGCTGCTGCTTATTCTGCGAAGAATACGTCCCACCTCCTAAATGGACTCAGAGCTCTAACTTTAAACCCAGTCACACTGTGATAAGGCCAAATTAAGCAGCGTTGTCAGATCTGGGGGACTGCCATGTGGCATTAAGATGCAAGTGAGCTCTAAACCAGTGACAGCAGTAACAGTCTGGCTAGAGCAGAGGATTGCTCACAACAGCCGAGCTGACTCAGCAAAGAAGTCGCCTTTGCTGTGCTGAGCACTGAGATTTGAAAAATGCAGCCAAGCTCTCATTTGTTAGCTGCTCTGTGGTAACTGTTTGTACACAGATAGCCCTTTGCAGCTGCAGAATAATTCGGTTCAGCTTGACTGGGCTAAATCAGCCTAGACCACATCTTATTTGCATGGGCTGAGAGCCAGCAGAAAGGTGGCTGCCGTGGCTTGGCTGCCGTGAGCTACATGTTGTCTCACCCCTCAGTTGTCAAAATGTACAGAACATTGCTGTATTTTTATGTGATTTTCTGTAGCTAGATCTTTTCCCCTACTAGGATTTTGAATTGTATAAATATATCTTCTAAAATAACTGCCTTGATGTAGAACTGCACAAGATTTGACTAATTAAAATGCAACTACTAATTTCTCACCTTGATAAGTGCATTCAGTTTTGATTAACTAATTTGAAAAAATGTACTGGAGAAATACAAAAGAGAAGATAAAAACATTGAGAGGAGAGGTACAGTGGAAGTAGAAATCTAAAAAGAATTTTTTTTGTTGTTTTAATTTGGAAATAAACTCACTAGTAAGAAAGACATTCAGATATGCTAAGTAGGATAAAGAAGATCAAGAGGAGGTCAACACAGGAATGATATTTTATTTTCTCTGAATAAAAAAACTAAAACACTTTTAGTAAATAAAAATGCAAACTATAGATATATTTCAGTATAGTTTTAGGTGATAGCTTTGTATTCTGTGGAACTCATTGCCACAGGAATTTACTTATGTTAATAAGTATTTGCAGAAATGTGCACTGGATTTAGACTAGCTTTGATAAACTTACAGGAATCTTCATGCTTTAAATCAGAAAGTGAACACCTCACCTCTGGAGAAAACTTCCTGCGTTATACTACTGCAAAACTAGTTATCTTTTGTTATATGCATATCTTCCCCTCAGATATTTATAATAAGTTTGAGACCACCAGATCACATGAACCACTGTTTTTGTAAGGTTGTTGGTAGATTCATTGTTCCTAAATTATTTAAACAAAAAAGTCAGAGACAGCTAATGCTACAGGCCATGACAGGCAGTAAAATAATTGATTAAAATATTTAATAAGCTTGTGTGCAAGATGGAACTCTAGATGGAGCAGTTCCCTTTGTTTGAACTTGCTTTGCTGGGTTGATAATGATTTCACTAAGTTAGTAACTATTAGACAAATGACTGGCAGAAATACGATAGCATAGTTCTGTTGAAACATTGAAACTTAGACTGGGTATCCTTAATAAGAAGCTTGTGTATTAGTATAGGAGGAAAACCTGTAGTGAGCGTTCACCTTCCCAAATTTATTATTTGAAATAATGGCGAAAGGTATTTTATGAAATAACAAGATTGTATAGCGCAGCAAAAATTAATTCAATATTTCTCATCAACCTTCCTGAATATGTGATTCACTCTAATGGCAAAATACTGCCATTGTGGGCACTAAACTGCTGTGTCATGTGCCAGTGGTACAGGTGTTACCAGATTCATTTAAAGTCCTTCAAAGCTCTGCTTGTTGCACTGTTTAGAGGGAAACTGCATGTGGTCAACTTTCAGTGCTATCTCATGGGAAAAAGGTAGAGGGTTGACAGTGGCCAGGCTTTCCCTTCTAAGTCCCTGTCCACAGTCAAAATGGCCAGGAAAATATAACAACTTATCTCCGAGCATTCTGCTCAGGATTCTGAACCACCGTGAGGAGCACACTCAGCTGCTTAGCACCATGACTACTTCCAGTGTTCCCTCACCTGTGCCTCCCTGTAGCTTTCCAGGACAGCACACCTCGCTAGCATACTTCCAGAGAAGTAGTCCCATTCATTTAGTCTTCCTTCTCCTCCCTTCCCCACCTCCCCCCCCCAATTTGTAACAGTCCAATCACTGAAAAATTAAAGATGCATATCACAAAAAACCAAGAGGAGTAACTTCCTTTGGTCTGATTGCCTCTGTCCTCCATGCAAAGGAGAAGCGAAAGGGTAGATTCCACTCAAGTTGCTTTTCCTAATAAAACTCCCCTCACAGAAAATTAGAGGCAAAAGAAATGGCCTTTCACACCTGATCTCCCAGAAACAGAGTGGATGCCTGAGGCTAAGCTGTGCACCTTAGCTTAATTCTCCTTCCCTTCCGTATGAGACTTCAAGGAAAGCAGGCCTTGGACTCCTGTCTTTTGTTAGCAGCCATTCCTCAGTTTGAAATTAGCCTCAAACTACCCAAGCAAAATAATATCTAATGTGCACAAAAACTAGATGACAGGAAGTTAAAAGAATTTATTCCGTAGAATATAAAATTCTTTGCACACATAGAATAATAAGCACTACAAAAAGGAAGAGGGAATGACAGTGATAGTTCTTCTTGCTTTTCATTTTCTCCTCTGCCCTCAGTCCTTTACACAGTTGGTATTGTGGGCCAAGTTTTGGTAACGGAGACTAAAAAGAGATTTCTAAATTAAAGGACTTTATTTATGCGTATTTTTAATCTACTTTAACAGTCTGTGACTTTCTGTACTCTCCCTAGATCTTCATCACATACTACTAATAAAGTATTGTAATGTTATAATAAACCCGGCAGCAACTTCAAGACTCACATATTCTATCAGAATTGATTTCAATATTTCTCATCAAGCACTGTAAATGTATATCTAATGTAGCATTGACTTTCTTCAATAATATTGCCTCCCAACTTCTCATGAAAAATTGCCTTACTTCATAACTCTTTTGCACCATAATTTCTTAATATTTAATGTATTCCTTCTTATATGCAATTTGCCTGCTGTTTTTCCCCATGTTTAACAGTTTCCCTTTTCCCTCTGTCCCATTCCATCCTGCCAATCAAATGATATATATTCTCTATATTCTGCCTTCTTCAGAATTTGTTTGTACACAAAATGACTCTAAAAAATTGACAGTTTAAAAAGGAAAAAAACGTCCTAATGTGTTAAATAAGGAGGTACTCTAGGGTGCGGATTAATGACCTATTAATATTCCTCTTTGATCGTTTAAGCCAATTGGCTTGCATTCCATCCTGCCTGACAGCACACTACAGGCATGCATTCATAGGCTATTAATAAATGCCCCTCCAAGATTTTTCTGCTAAACTGCAAGCCTTCAGTAGAGCGCATATTCAGGGAAAGGATAGGACTTGCTGAGCCTCTGGCAAAAAAACGCCACATTAAATTTGGAGAAACAAGATGCTAAGCCACATTGCTAAATGTAATGCTTTGACAGAAAACAATCCATGGGATACTTCTCTTTGCCAGCAGCCAGAGGTCTGAGTCAACAGAAATACTCTCTACCTCTCTCCTCATCTAGTTGAGTTGTGTCGTTATAGATGAATAAATTATATAACCTGACTTTATGATTTTAGCACATTAGTCGCTCCACACTCATATGTAGGATAAAATAAAGTGGGACACACATTTTCTAATCAGGAATTTCTAAATCAATATTCATTCTAAAAAAAAGAGCTATGTTAACAAATGAATATGAGCGGTTGGCAGAAAGCAAAATTATGCCTGGAAGAGCTTACAAATCACAAAGGAAAGCAATCACTTAATTTCTGTGGAGCAAGTAGCAGGTAGCAAGACAAACACTGCACTGTACCAATTTAGATGTAATCAGAACAAGGCAAAAGATGAGAAAGATGTGTGCGGTTTAATGAAAGGTTATGAAATACTGGAACATTAACTCTAGGGTAAATAAATAGTGGATTTTTCTCAGAACACAGTACCTAGCATCAGGCCAATCACAATACATAGAGTAAAATTATTGGCCAATTCCTTTGGAAACAAGTCACAGTTTTACCATTAACTTCAATGGCAGTGAGAGGGGTGTCTTTACTGAATTTAAGTATACTGCACAGCTGTAAAGTCAAATCCACAGCTGAAAATATCAGTCTAAGACTGTTAAATAAATTAAATCCAGTGAGGATTCAACCTGACAGGTGACTGAAAATGTTGGTTCACAGACACAGATGTCTCTTGCACAGCTCATACAGACAGACTAGTCCATACTGAAACATTAAATCTCCATTAATTATCAAATTAACTATGAGCTGAAGATTGAGAGCTTCCTCAGCTTGATTCCCTCAAAAGTCTCTTTGTTGTCAGGCAGTCTGTGTTGCCAAAGTTATTTACCTGTTCCCTACTCTCACACAGATACTCATTTGTACACATGGACTAATATACCTTTTCTTAATTCTCTAAGGTTTTTAACTGAAAAAGAAATGAAAAACAAGGAACACCTCACAATAGGATCACTTTCCCAGAGCTGGGAAGAAAAACACATTTTCAGAACACGTCTAAATCAAGTTCAAGTATTGATTTAAGGTTCAGAATAATATTGTTCTTTCACCGAAACAATATCCGGTTTTCTAGGGAAGATCCCATTTTCACATGAAGTCACTGAGATTTAAAATAATTTCCTGAAGGAAAATCTAGTTCCCATTGTTTTATCTCAGGGCTCACAGAATCCTCTAAACAATCTCTTGGTGTAACACTTTAAAAATGAGGCCTGCAGTGGTGTTTCTGTGCATCTTTATCTCTCACAGCACCGAAGTGTGTATAGGATTTCTCAAGGACAAATGATGTAAAGAACAGCAGCGTTGTTAATTTAAGGGTTATGGATAAGGATTCCTAAATTCAGGCAACCATCTAAAAGACCTTTCACCAAACTTCCTCAATAATTATCTGACAAAACACTTTCAAAACACAGAACGTACTCTAAAAAAACCCCTGTGAGCCCCTTGAGGCCATATTACAGTAGAAACAGAGTCTAGATGTTTTGTCTAAGCAAGAGCAGGCATAGTTCAAAGCAGGAAGGTAAAATGCATCATAAACAAGCCTCAGTTTTCACGCTTTCCTGAGTCTGAATCTCTGATGAACAACTCCCTGTACTTTCAAGCTGTGGTGCTATAAAGGAAAGTGAAATGATCAGTAAAGGAATCTCACTAAGATAGATTTCTCATAAGATAAGTGCACGAGCTATCCCATCAAAGCTATTCTATTTAATTGTGTGTCCCAAACTCAGGACTGTGTCTACATAATTTTGCACAAGAATGTTCATGTTTGCCAACATGCCAGTTGATATTTGAAGTCTTTCCTGAGACTTTTAAGCCCTACTCTCCTGTGTTGAACAGATTCTGCCATTGTCCTTCTGAAGAAATCTGACTGAAGGAAAAAATCTAAGGCGGCACTGGTCCTTACTTTGCAGGAACATCGGCTTAGCCCTATGATTTCAGCAAGCCTGAGCACTGATTATTTCTATGCACTTACCTGATTTTGGTCACATAACCCTAGTGCCTGCACAAGGAGAAGAAGAAACAGTTGAGTGCTACTGACAGTTGAATAGTAGTGTTTTCTCTGCTAGATGTCAGCAACGGTTCCTATCGGATGGCTGCAAGCAGTGTTTTCCAAACAGCAGGCAAAATTCTGCCTCTCCAGATTGCAATGGCAAACCTCAGCCGACTTCACTGGGCTTAGGATTTCATTTAGTGCCTCTGTATTTTAAAACTTAACATTTGCCAGAGGCATACAGTCCTTCAGAGATAAATAATTCTTAAAAAACAGAATGAGAGAGGAAAAACCCATTGCTTTCCTAGCAGCTAAAAATCTTTCACTGCAATGAGTACAAGAACAAATAATCTTTCTCACTGTATCTTAAGGGGATTTATAGCATATATGAAGTGTAATCTTTCATTGGATCACAACAACCTGTTCACTGCATTCAGATGAGAACCACTATTCCTATGTATGCAATTGGAGGATCCGTAACAAGTGCTGTCGTGGAGTTTGATACTCCTGATAGATCCACTTCCCATCAGTGAAGCTTCACCTAATCAGGGAGATGGAGGTTTTGTTTTGTTCTTAGTGGAAGTGCATTTCCCTTTAGTTCATGTCTCCAATTTAACTACAAAAAATATTAAAATAAACAATAATGATGTAAGAATGAATGAACAAGTTAAAAAATGCACCATTAAGCTTAACAGCTTATTGTGTAAATTCACTCCCACTGTCACTAACCCCTGATATGTGAGACCCAAGGCATTGACAGTCTCTAGGAAGTCCTGTGGTGGTTGTTTAGACAGGTTATAGGTCCTGATAGTCTGGAGAAGGGAGTATGAACCTACATCCCTGCAAAATTTTTACTTTCAGATGATGCATAAAGGATTGGTCAGTTGGGGCTTTACTGTCATTCTTCAATATACATTTTTGGTATGCAAATATGGTTCATTCAAAAGAAGACTGAATACTTCCTCCTCATTCATCTTGAAATATCGATATAATATCTGAAAAAAGCAAGGGGAAAGGAACCTCGTTATTCTAAAGATTCAAACCTCTTCGATAAGGATCAAAAGTACTGGAATCTTATGAATTATATTACTTGTAAAGCCAACAACCAATTCTGACGTGTATATATATATATACACACATTCATTTGCCTCTAATCAGAAAGTGTCTCTCTACAGCCCTATGACTTGTATGTACATAAAAAGTGTCTGACTGTGTATCTGGAGTGACAGAATTTGAATAGATGAAGGCCTGTACAAATTGGCAGTATTGCTTATATGTGTGTGTATGTATGTGCTGTATGAATGGGAAAAAAGTGGAGCAATCACATCCCTCTCCTACTTTTTAATCTGTGATTAAAACAAGTTGATCTTACAGCCCTCAAGTGTTTTTCATGTTAATGACATGCCATTCATTACTTAATTTTAAAATGTTCAATATACTTTATAACAGGTTAGAGTCTAAAACGAGGTCAGGTTACTACATCTTTTATCTACCAGGTTCTGCCTCTAAGGCAGGAAAAAAAAAATAAAGTTTTTTTCATTACTGTATGTTGGCTGTATTTTACATCACAAGTTTTGAGCCCACAGCAAGGTAAATACCATCAACTTGACATGAAAACCATACTCTTTTCTATAATACTGTGTCTTTTAATAGTCCAATGTTTTATTTGGCAAAGAGTTTCATGCACAGTGAGATGGAAAAAATAGAAGAAAATATATTTTGTTGCCCCCTTTGAACATGGTAGCATAGATTTCTATGATTTTTTTGAATAATTTTTATTTTCATGCAATAAATATGAATTTGTTGCTTGAATTGGTGTTGACTTTGAATTGTTTCCAAATTACTCATTACAGCCATGCATAAAGATTAATCAATTAAAAAAATCTAAATAACAGTACATGTAAAAAAACCTAAAAATTTTCACATGAATATTTCTGTTTAATTTCATGTTAAAATTTTCGTGGTTTGGGTGTATCCTCATAGGCGAATAACACAATAGGCTTCCCAACTAACTTTATACCATATGTTGAGATGCAAGTCTTTTTTGTAGGAATTACAAGCACTTAACATTACTTGGTTCATTATTTTCCTCTCAAGAATTTCTCTTTCTTCTAATATGTGAGTTTATTTTTACAAAGAAAACCAGAAATAAACAAATGCATTCAGTTCTCTTTTTTTTAACTTGACGTACTCTGATTCAACAAGTCAAAACAAAACAAAACAAAAAAGAAGGAAAATCTTCATCACTAAAAGGTAAGGGAAAAAAAATCAAAATATATTCACGGCTTTGGGTGAATACAACAGATGTTAGTTCCTCGAACCCTAATCCACAACATCAAGTAGCCCTTAAAGATTCTGTGGGGAAGTGGTTTCCAAAATGCCTGGATTGTCATGATATTGTGTTTGAATTCTAACTATTACTCATTTCAGTTAGGCTCAGTTTCAGGAAATCTGAGAAGCTTTGAAACATATGTGCCTACATTGCTGTCTTCCCCGCCCTCTCCCTCCCCCCGCCTCTTCCTTTCATTATCTTCTCCCCACAACCTTTTCTTCATTTCTCTTGACTTCATTCAGCTTTCTCATGCTGGCATCCATAATGAATAAATTTACCAGTACAGCTAGGAATATATTACTGTTGAATATTCCCTGCGGCAAAGTTCCATCAAAATTGCTTATCAGTGACAGATGCCCACTCAGAGATGCAAAACTGCCTAACTCAGTCCTCCCTTTCCTACCCAGTTTTGTGATATGTGAATGAAAATGGCGGTGGGAGGACAAAAATCTTTGCCTCTAGGGTACAAACCTTTTAAGTGTTCTAATCATTCTGATTCCCATCCAGGCTGCTGGAAGTTTACCTATTCCATGTGTGCTGGCATCCACCAGCCAGCAAAAATAAGGCCAGCTTGAATAACCTCATTGTTTGAACTGTTTTCCAAAATAAATACTCTCAGGACATACTTTCAAAAAAAGGAAGGAGATGGGAAATAACACTCTCAACCTGTGTGAATAGTTCCTGGTTCACTCGTGTTCACACACATGTGGTGCAATGCCAGCACTTTCTCTAATGATGGATTCAGTTCTTTGCCTCCTCTAGCTTTTTCTGAAAGACAGGAAAGCTCTTCTGCATTAATACCACTAAACCACATTATTAAAAATTTGGCCATAACTTCTACAGACATGGTGTTTCAAGTGTGATACTTATGTCAATAGACCTGTTGCCGTTAACAGATGGCAAGGTACTTTAGAATATGTACCAGTGAATGCTCATACATGACTTCTGCCTCTGAGAAGGCAAAAGGGTGGTGGTACCTTTGTACTCTTGGATCTTTTACGACTGCTGTTTGTGCTAGGATGTCTGCCTCAGGTGTACAGGACATTCACCAAGTTATCAGCAGACGTAGCTAGGATGGACTTCTTAACCAGTTATTCATTCTAAAATACCCAGTGACTGAAAAGGGTTTCAGGCACCAGCTTACCAGTGTACATCCACTGATGTAGGACCTTTGTCATGGTCCTCCATAACATCCTTCTCTCTAAATTGAGAGATACAGATTTGATGGGTAGACTGGTGGATGAGGAATTGATTGGATGGTCACATCCAGAGGGTAGTGGTCAACAGCTCGATGTCCAGATGGAGATCAGTGACAAGTGGTGTACCTCAGGGGTAGTATTGGGACAAGTAATGTTTAGTATCTTCATCAACGACATAGACAGTGGGATCGAATGCACCCTCAGCAAGTTTGCAGATGACAAGCTGAGTGGTGCAGTTCACATGCCTGAGGGACAGGATGCCATCCAGAGGGACCTGGACAGGCTTGAGAAGTGAGCCCATGGGAACAACATGAGGTTCAACAGGGCCACGTGCAGGGTCCTGCACCTGGGTCAAGGCAGCCCTCAGTATCAACACAGGCTGGGGGATGAAGAGATTGAGAGCAGACCTGCCGAGAAGGACTTGGGGGTACTGGTGGATGAAAAGCTGGACACGAGCCAGCAATGTGCGCTCGCAATCAAGAAAGCCAACCGCGCACAGGGCTGCATCAGAAGTATCACCAGCAGATTCAGGGAAGTGATTCTGCCCCTCTACTCTGCTCTGGTGCAACCCCACCTGGAGCACCGCCTCCAGCTCTGGGGCCCCCAATACAAGAAAGACATGGACCTGTTGGAGCAAGTTCAGAGGAGGAGGGCCACAAAGATGATCTGAGGGCTGGAGCACCTCTGCGATGAGGAAAGGCTGAGAGAGTTGGGGTTGTTCAGCCTGGAGAAGAGAAGGCCCTGAGGAGACCTTATTGCAGTTTTTCAGTACTTAAAGAGGGCTTATAAGAAAGATGGGGACAGACTTTTTAGTAAGGCCTGTAGTGATAGGACAAAGGGTAATAGTTTTGGAAAAAAAATAAAAAAAGGAAGGTAGATTCAGACTAGATATAAGGAAGACATTTTTTACAATGAGGGTGGTGAAACACTGGAACAGGTTGCCCAGAGAGGTGGTAGATGTCCCATCCCTGGAAACATTCAAGGTCAGGTTGGATGGGGCTCTGAGCAATCTGTTGTAGTAGAAGACACCCTTGCTCATTGCAGGCATGTTGGACTAGATGACCTTTAAAGGTCCCTTCCAACCCAAACAATTCTATGTTTCTATGTGTTCATGGAAGGGCTTAGCACATGCCTTATGCAAGGCACAACCTAAGCCCTGCTTAGAAATGGAAACAGAGGTATGAAAGCCTGGTTTATCGAAACTTACTGAAAGACATGCTCAAACTTGTAGGTCTGTCAATCAAGTCTGTGCCACTACTCATCAAATCTGAGGTGCTTTGTATTTGTTGGGAGGGAGGGTAACAAAATAAGAAGTTTTGCCTGGTTTTGCTGTGTACAAACCACACGAAATCTGGTCATTTTTGATCCATTTTTTTTCCACATATGAAAAGCAACCGCATCTATCATGCTGATCTTATTTTATATCAAGACAGCAGAGCAAAAAAGCAGTCTTCAGAGAAAGCAAAGTGCCAGTGTGTCTTTTACTCTACTACAGAGACTATCGAAATAGAAAGAAGTATCCTCTTGCACTGAAGTAGTGCCTGTCTCTTTAACGAAGGATTTCCGGGAAAGCAGAAAAGACTGCTGAAACATCCATACACCCCACTGCAAAAGAGTTCCCCCCCAACTTTTTTCTTTTCTTTTTTCCAATTTTATTTTTTATTCAAAGTCAAACATGGGGTGTAAACTGAAACAATAAAAGCTATATGTAGAATACACATATCTTGTGGAAAACTCTATATTATGCACACTTATAATACTGTTGGTTGCAACATGCTATGTACCTAGGTTCAAAGTGAAGTTTCTGCCTTTGTTCTCTTGCCAGTATTTTTTCTCTATTCCAGAAGACTGCTGCATCCTTCTTGGGACTGTAGATCTCTAACATGCTTTGTAAATTTGAGCTTGGCAACAATATATTTTAATAGGAATACAGCAAAAGAGAGAAAGAGATTTTAAAGAGAATCATTCTAGGCTTACAGTACTGAGGAGACAAAAAAAGAAATACATGAGCTCTTGTACTGGTTACAGTAAAGACAGTCTAAAATACAGCCCCCCAGACCAACTTTCTGCAAGCAGGAAATGTTGAAAGCTACTGAAAACAGCTTTCCCTTTCCCGCTCCATTTCTCTCCTTCCTTCTCCCCTGCACCCCTATGCCATTAATTCAGCTCAAAGATATTTTGCACAGGTGTTTATGTAACTGTGATACACTGGGAAAATTCCAACTCAAATTGATTCAGCTCAAAGATCTCCTAACCACACTTCCATCAGCACAGTGGGGTGGTCTAGATCCATAGTAAAGGGCCAGTTGAAGAAATTCTGCAGGCTTTCTCTAACCTCCAAAACCAGGCTCCTTAGCACTGGTGTGTATCAATGAATCCATTGCTAGTAATGAATTTCCTGTTAGGAAAAATATTGCACTCCTGATGCAAGCAGGGTAAAAGTTTAAGTGACTGTCTTGCTTTTTCTTTTCCCTGTGGTTTGCATGGAAAACACATCTCCAATTGTTTTACCATAAGCTAAGTTGGTTCAACCAGTTGCCGCTAAATAATTTAAAAGTGGTTGAGCAGATATTTAAGACCCATCTATTCCAAAACATCACCCTGCAAGGTTGCAAAAATTATTAAGAAATAAAATTAGCTTGTGTAGTAAAGGTATTTATTTAGCATTATAAAAGCTAAATGCTGAATCATTTTTTGATGCAAAATAAAAAAAAATATTTGGGGAAATTGCTCTCTTGGCAAAGTTACATACATTCATTTGAAACAAAGGATCATTTAAAAGCAAAATAAAGGAATCTGTGGTGCACATAGTCATTGAGAGTCTTTGGCTGTAAATTCTCCTCCCTTTTCTCTGTGGAAGCACATGTCTTTGCCTGCTGTTCATCAGCCTTGATTTTGATGGGGTGATTTTTAGTCAGCTGTCTCTATCATTTTGGCACAGACAAAAATCCTTTAAAAAATGTTACACTTCATCAAAGTGTATCATGAGACTTCACGGTCATTATCTCAATGGCCGCTCTGATGTGCTACAATTGGCAGGGCCACAGACGGTGGGGGGTGTATTAGAAGAAAGCCAGTGTTTCATGTGGAAAGCTGGCAAGCCTCTCCAAGCTTCTGTCAACAACTCAGCGGTCTGATCCGATGCACTGAGTGCTGATTATGCTCTTGTTTCTGTAGGAAGTAAACAAGAAAATGAATTCCACAGCACAACACAGCCTCTTTGTATCTTCAAAATGGTGTGGCTGGAAGCCAGCCAGCCTCGTCGAAAGTTTGGCCATTTGTGTCATCAGGGCCCTGGTACTGATGGAGGCTTTGATTACAGCTTGGATCCAGCACGGAAACCTTTCATGGACAACCACTCAGCAAATAAAGGCATTGATAGGTTGTTGGGTCAATTTAGCCATAAGGGTGCAGAGCAAGGTCCTTTTGAAAAGACTAATGGATTAGCTACACAACCAGTCCCACTGTAGGGCCTTATTTCTCAAGTAACTTCATGACTGCTTTCCAGCTTGGCAGGGACTCTCTTCCTCTAAAGCTAGCTCCAGCTCGTTCTTGTTATCAATAGTGCAGCTCAAAGGATTAGACACAAAGAGCTTTACAATTTAATGAAAACAGCTGTTGAAACAACAATTAAGGCAAACAATAGTTTGCATGAAAAACTATTAATTATGCAAAGTTATGCAGAAAGTAGAATACTCTTTTATTCATAACCGCCTAATGTGACTGACAGAAAGTTAGACACCTTCTCCACTGTTGATTTAAAGGTGTCAGCAAGTAGTGTCGCCTATAATAATATTCACTATTTTTTGTTTTGTTAACATTTGAGCAGCTAATGGTTTAAAACCTGTGAATTCTCTGTGGCATGGCTGCAGCAGGAACAAATAAAACAGTAATCTAATGAGCTAATATTTCATGTCGAGGCAGTGCTGAGCTCTGAAGTTTACTGCGCTGCTTTACTGTGAGCAATGCTTTACGCAAGCAGTACGCCATATCGCTATTTAAACGTATTTTTCATTTTTGTACCCTGCCCCCTTTACACAGTCTCTTCCATCATGTACCTTTGTGGTGATGTCTTAAAAGCAGGCACTTGGCCAAATCACTCACCACAGGTTGCTTCAACAGTACCCACTTGACACCCCCTTCTTCTTCCACTGAACTCTTAGCCCCCTACCTTCTTGTCTCCCTTCTCACTGACTCAGAAATTCATTGCTTCTCTATTTGCAGTCTCCATCCTTGACTAGCAGTGCTGAGAATTGACTTACATTCTTTTGAATACAGTATGTTCCACATCTTGCCTCCTTACAGCACCTTGAGCCATTGTACCAAGAAGTCCCATTTAAAATGTTATTAACTTTGCAGATATAAACACTGTCTTATGCCTCCAACTACTATTTATTTCAGGCTGCCAGTTAATTGGCATGCTCTAACACCCTTATTAAGCCAACTTGAAAATATTGCTTCAGAATGCCTTGGGAATTTAACTAATTTCATGCTAGAACTTAATAAGTAGGATCCAACAATTTCATATCTTCAATAATCCATTAGGTGACTGTAACTCCTTTCAGTGACTGGATGAAAGCTTTATTAGTCATAGGGTCTCTACTCTAAACATGTCACTAGAATTTAGTACAGTATCAGCACTAAAATACAATTGACTTTCTGACAAAATAGATTTCTAATGATGTCCCAGAATTAGTTTTGGATATCCACTTTAAAAGCTTTCTGCTAAACAGGACTATAATTTTATTCAAACATTAATTTTTGTTTCCTTGAGCAATTTTAATTTAGCAACAAATATATAGTAGTGACATGAAATAAGTAAAAGAAAATAAAATAATCAGTCCATACTGGATCAGCTCCTCAAATGATGCAAATGGAGTTGTGTGCCAAATTATGTTATTTAAGAATCTCACCCAATACTTTAATCAATGTCCTGTAAAGCTGCTTCCTTCTGAAGTCCATTGCATAAACTTGCCTCCCTCCCCCACTTCATCTGTTAAATATCTTCCTTTTCCCCTTTTTTTCACTCAGTTTCATAAAGTGAAGAGTTGTTTTATCCGTGCTGGCTGATGCTTTAAGATTGGATCTTCTGTCACCAGTATGTCCCTAGCAGCCTGCGAGAGCTCATTAGCACATTTGCTGGCAATAATCCAGTTAATGTATATTTGTTTAAAATCTCAAAAATAATTTTATTATGAGAAAATGCAAACTCATTTTCCAATGGTAAGTTACACAGAAAGCAAATGTCCTATACAGCAAGTTGCAATTTGTATTTTTCACTGGAGACTTCCAAACAGCATCTGAAATTTGAAAGCAATTATGCCAGTTATCCAGATGTGATTTTTCAATCACTGTAGTTTTTTTAATTTTTTTAAAAAATTTTTTAGCAGTTCTTATTCAGTGGTACTTCTTATAGCTGTCACACTGGCACAGCGCTCCCATCTCTTCATTAGTCATTCAGCTCATGGAGCTTAATTGGACAAGGCTAGAGCGAATTTGACAAACATCACAGCGGCAGAAAAAGCAATCACTCTTTCAAGATGAAAATTTGTTTGATGTCTTACTGTGTAACTCATTTACTCTCCTTGGGCATCATGTGACCTGAATGTTAATCAGCCATTGATTGGCTTCTCTCCCTGGACAGTCACGTGGTGAGAATATTAATGGGCTGGGACTGGTAGCAGCACTGGTAGGCAACCTTTGGATTGGCTGCCAGGTTAAGATAGTGAGATAAGTGGGTGCTTGATGAACACTTGACAGAACTTCACAGAAAATTAAGGCCCTAAAATAGCATGAGAAAGTCTTGTCAAATCAAGCATGATTATCATTGAATGCTTAAGGAACTCATCATCTGCATGAAATTGATACACTTCAGCACCAGCAGGCCCTGCAGTCAGCAGGGACTCATCAGACTTTTATTTATATGTGTTCACCAAATCACATTAATTCTGAGAGCTAAAACATGCTAAGGATGAAGGTTATTTTCTGTTCAATCTAATTTATCTATGACAATAATCATCACTAATAATATGTCAAATTAGATTGCAGTCATTTTACGCATGCATGCTGATTTGGAAAATAGTGTTAAACCGTCCCATAGTAATTAACAATTGGTAAAGGTGTGCGTGGCCTGAAGTCACCAGCCTATCTAGATGGAAAATTACATTTTATAGAAAGGATTTATAGATATGTATCCTTACTTAATTCTGAATATAAATTATAACCTGCAAAAGCAGATGTAATTTTTTTATCATGCTATTAGGGCTAATAATCATTGAAGGAAGTGCATCCCTCTCTCCAAGTTATTTTGGGCCAAATTCTGCTCCTCTAGGAATGGAAAGGAGCTATAGTGGGGCTTCATAAGAACCAACAATTGATTCTTTGTTCTTCATATTTTCCTTTTTTTCCTTCTTCTGTGGGTTAACTTTCTAATCATTTACCGACAGCTTCTAGCTTTTAGTACAGATTTAGCAAGGTTCTGTAAGTACTTATACAAGAGTCTATTCACTGTACAAGCATTAACAGCAGCAGTGGTACTGTAATTACATGTATTATAACAATGCACATTCGGTAACATCTGCCAGTGTTATTAATTTAATGCATTCAGATCTTGATGCGATGTTGGTGGGTGGGGTTTGGGTTTTTTTTCAGTTTTTGGGTTTTGCTCTGATTTTTTCTTTTAGATGAAAGAAAGATCAGAAATTGTGCAGATTAACCCACCCAGAATCCCCTATTCTTAGGGAATCATTAAAGCAAAAACTGCTTCTGCTGAAACACTCTTAATAGGAGTTCTTTTTTTCACAGTAGGTATTTCATGGTACTGATTGCTTTAATAATACTTTTACAGTGTCTTGACTTAAAAAGTATTACTGTATTACAAAATACTTGGTTTTAAACTGTCTGCTTGGTAATGAAGTTTTAAGGGACAATTTATATCCTTTTTTGCTGGTTTGGTTACAAGAATTTTCACACACACACACACACACAAAATCATGCTTTGGCTTACAGAATTACATTTTAAAAATAAGAGGAAAATAATCTGTTGTTTCTTATTTTCCCTACTCTAATCTCTCATGATCCTGGTACAGCTTCTCTCTCTTTGGAGGCCCTCTTTATTGATTAAATGAATCTGCTCGAAAGGCTGGTTCCCAGGCTCTTTGATCTAATCCGATCTGATCTTATCCGATCGCTTCAGCAGGACATTGGGGAATTAACAATAAGCAGCTTTACCACAAGTGTTTAATAACTCAACACAATCTCCTTATGGCTCCGAGCTGCTCATGTTCTCATCCAGTCAACAGCTCACGGTGTAACAGATTGGACATCCCTCTGAACCTAAGGAATTTTCATGCACTGTGAAACTAATCGCTTCAAGTTCCTTCATAAATCACACAAAGCAGATTTCAGCATCTTAACAAATTGAAAAAAAAAAAAAAAGGAATGGGGGGAGGAATTCATCCACCGAGCTAAAGACTGGGAAGGGGCACGAGGAGGGGAGGAGGTATAATCTAAATTCTGTCATCTTATTTAATGTGTTTCTCATCTGCTTAACTTTCACAAGCATAGAGTAATTCAGGCAGACTAAAGCTTTACAACCCTTCAAGCCCACACTGACCTTATTTTTTTCCTCTGTATGATAAAAAACATGTGGTTTCTACAGCAGTTGTGTTATTTTTGTCCCTGTAACAACCCTTGAGTTCACTGGTGGTATGCAATTAGGCTGGTAACATGTGACATGGAGTGGCAAAGTATTTTAACTTCCAATTGCATGTACGTACTAACAGTGGATGGAGGAGCAGAAGGGATGCCTTGATGCTCACAGGAGAATCAAAGTTACTTCTTTGGAATTCGAGAGCAGTAGCATCTTCAGAATGGATCCAGTGTGAGATTTGTTTAATCCTTAGATCTTTCCATGTCACAGCCCTCCAGAGAAATTGAGTTTTATTTCCACTTTCCAAGCATCAGAAGAAGAATCAAAGCCATTGACATTTAGGCTCGCTCTGAGTATCATCTCCAAACAACCAAACAGACATCCGAGTCTGTGTAGGAGGTAAGGGTTGATGCAACAGAGAACATCACCCTTGAGAAAAGGTTCGCTAAGCGTTAGAGATGGGAGACAGGCTTTTTAGACTCATGAGGAAGCCATTACAAAACTGGCCAGTTTTGCTTTATAGCCAGCTCATGTGTCCAAGGCTTTTGGGATTCAACTGAACAAGTTTAAAATGTATCCAACATCTCAAAATTAAATTCACTAAGTCCTTTTACACAGTTGCAGAGAGTCCTAGAGTGTCAAGAAATAGCATTAACAATGCAAATGTACATATCAACATAGTTTATCTGAAAGAGTTGTGAACCTGATTTTAACAAAGTTCTGTTACAGTTTTAAGGAGACATGAAAGATGTTTGATTATTGATTTTGTTGCCAACATGTTTATCAACTTACGAAGCCTGGTTTTGTAATACAGGTTCTAAATACTACCAATTCTAAATCTACCTATTAATTTAGCACTTGCTTTGGAAAGCCATTATCTACTGTCAGAAAGCTCCTTGCTGGATTCCTTACACTCAGAGGTCACTCTACAGTGTGGTTTGTAACTGAGAATGTATTCCTAGCCAAGGTACTGTAAAGGTATCTCATCTTGCTCAGATCTTAGATCAATGAGAACTTCCGAAATTATTGAAGCTGAAGTTCATTTTCAAATATATTTTTGAAAATCAGTTTTTAAATTCAAATACAGTTATGAAATTCAAATACAATTCAATGATTCTATTACTACTCCCTTATAAAAACTACTGAAAGTATCTCCATGAAGGATTTAACGTCAACAGCAAATTCTTTTGATCTATAGTTCAATCAAGAGGCATTAAGAAAGTCTTGCAAGGTTAGCTTGAAGGCTATGTATGTATTGTTGAAGTAATCTGAATCTTTAAAATAATAGCAAGAAATGGTCAGCTCTCCTATAATTAGAGTCTTCCATGTATAGGTTTGCTTTCCAATTACGAACAATGCTTTTTGTCTGGTTCATGTCAGGGAGCAACCGTGCAAGGGACCTTTAACTGCTCTTTCTTGCTCAGTAGCAATCACTAGCCACCAGAGACTTCTTTATTCTGTATTTACTTGACTTTGATATTTACCAGTGATGATGGAAAAGCCATGGAAAAACTTGCTGAGAGTTATGATGTGTTGATCATTTGAAAACCAACCACAGAAACTCAAAAATATTGTGTGCTCGTCATCGATGATTACTAGAAACCAGCCCAAGGAAGCAACAAAACACAACATACCTTCTTAAATTAACTTAGATGGAGATATTTTCTGAGCAATGAAGCAATATTAATAGAATTTATATACTCTGCAGGTGTTCCAACAGGGGGATTAATTCTGTTGCTGTTGTGCCTGGAGTCCACTGGGATTTAATATTGATTTATAGCATTTAGATCTAAACATTTTCCAGAAATGTTGTTCCATTTGGCAACTGCTTTTTTCAAAAGTCATCAAATTAACAGGACTGACTTGTGTGAGTGGACATATGAGAAACCTTTTTTCACTATTCCTCCCCATCCAAATAACCACAGAAAAGCCACTAAACTTGGAAAATAATTCTGGAAAATATTGTTATATGACTGACAGTTTGGGGCTTTCATGACACTGGCTGAGAATTTTCCAACAAAACAGTCTTTTCAGAGCACTTATTTGATTAAGGCTTTGTTGTGTCACAGGAGGCACAAAGGTTCATTTTTATGAACTTTTGATGAAATACAGTCAGCATTCCTTTGGAAAGCTATTTCTTCTCCTGCCATCTCACCTGTTGCGGTTCTTTAAAGCCCAAAACCCAATGAGTTTCAGTAGCATACCTGCTGTACAATTTGCCCCTAAGGCGCTGGACTGTGGCTCTAGACAGCTTGATTAGTGAGCCTCATAGTATTGTGAAACGAGTCTGGAAGCCTGAGAAAACCCAGCAGCTCAGCAGGAAGCTTGGAGGCCTCAAGAATGAAGGCTTGAAGTGATGTTCACATGACTTCCATGCTTCCTCACAGAGCTGAACACCAAACCTCTTCTGCTTTCATGTTTTCTACACAGAATATTTTGATTAATTCAGAACTAGTATAATCTTCATGGGTGATTTTCCTATCCATGGGGTTTTTTTAAAATATCTATTTTACATTCCAGAAATTGAACTCTGGGTGGTCGTTGTTTTGAGGTTTAGTTTTTGTTTTTTCCAAATTTTCCAGCAAAATAGAAACGCTGATTTTTGACACTATGCTTGTAGCTGTTGCATCCAACATGACTGCATGGTTATGTCATATTGATGTCTTTCAGAATCATAGCATTCAGATCTTGCTTGGTATTTTCATGCAGGACAATTATGGGAATGGATGCTTGCCTATAGCTGGTGTCCCTCTTGGCTTATTACAAATGGTATTAAGGAAGATCCAGAATTTTGCCTTAATGTGAGGGCCAAGTGTTACTTGGAGCCTTACACTTTGAAAATACATCAAGGCTAAAGACATTAGTCTCTGTTGAAATCTGTCCTATAAGGAAAGCTGCACCAGTGTCCTTAGCTGCATAGGCTGACACAAAGTTAATAAACATACTGTACTTACAAAGCTGGTTTATCAGAAAATGTGGAGACAGGCTAAAGGTTTAGACCTTTATATTCATCATGCTCATTGCTCAGTCTCACTGTATCTAAAAGACATATGCCAGGATAAAGACCATGACTGACAGCCAGTACCTCTGGAACAATGCAACTTTAAAACATATTAATCATTATAGAAGTGCTTTTTGTATGAAGTAGTGTGAGAATATGAAAGGAAACTAAAGGTCTTCACAATTTTTACCATTTTCTACCCCTGCTTCCAAGACCAAGCGCTTTGATTGCACTAACACAACATGTTTATATGGGTATAGTAAAAATAAATAGAACCTCAACAAAACAAAAGATGGCATTTTGTATGTAAGACAAAGGGTAAGAGCAAAGCACATATGGCAGATATTAGTCATGGTTCTTTAATGCCCAGCTGAAGGTAATTCAGAGGTCTAAGGATAAGAAAGGTGTAAGAAATAAGTGCAGAAGTGTTAGGTCATTTATCCAGCTGCACTGACTTTATCTAGAAGCTATATTTCTGCCCTTCACCTATGGCTGCACACGAGTGTATTGCAATGGGTAGGGCAAATCATATTTCATAGAACTCTAATAATGAATGTGCTTTCTCAAAAATGCACTGATTGAGTGGGCCTGCAAAGTATGAAGCAGTTACATGCAGAGATACTATGGCTGAAACTGAACTGAAGCAGTGCAGTCACTTCCTTCCACAGCCTGTAGCTATGCAAGTATCTTGCAAGGTAGCACGTTATGCTATGTTGGCACAACACATCTTTGAATATGGCACAGATTCTCCTTGCATGCATTACTATTTAAGGATTGCAAGATACCAGAGACTTTTTGCCTGAGAAGTATAAAAATAGTACTTATTTTTCTGGTTTTCTCTATACTTTACTTGCTCACATTTCAATCACTGAAATTTGGATCCTTCCTACTAACTATATTGACTATTGTGTCTGAACTGCATCCTTATCAAAGTTTTATCATAGGAATTACAAGGCAGGGCATCTGATTCTTCCCCTTTCCTATAAGTTGCCATATGAGAGTAACAGGGTATAAAATCCAACAATGATTTTACATTCTGTAGCAGTAAAAATACATTTTTTTTAACATAAAGTATCCTGAAAGCTTTGGAAAAGTCTGTCTTCAAAAGAGAACACCAGGCTTTGTCAACTGTTTTTAGCTTTAAAAATACAGCACTGGGCTTGTAAGAAACTTCCTCCTTTCAATGTCACCAAATAGGCAGTTTTGAAGCGTGCACATGGTAATTATGCAATGAGTAATTAAAACTTAAATTCAAAGCAAGCACCTCTGTTTATATCAGAAATAGTAGTGAATTGTACTGAGGACTTAGACCTGAGCAGTTGAGAAAACTGTGAACTATGTCACTGCTTTTCAAGTATTTTTCTCCAGGTCAACCTTGAATACCCAAGAGTACCACGTAAGGTTAGGCTAGGTTAGGTTATATTTTCTTCTTTATTACCTATATTTCTGTTACTGAGGTCAATGAGCTCCAGTGTTCTGAGATGAGGCACTTACCTGACTAGTAAGTCCCAAGTTCTTTCTTTAGTCTTTGCAAGAACAGGAATTGTGGTTCTTGGGTGCTAGTCTAATGCCTGTGCAGTTATCTAAGCAAGTTCCCGGAGAGCTGTAGGCCAGATTTTTTGAAAGGTGTCTAGACGCCTAAAAATATGATAGAAATAAAGTAAATTTATAGGGATCTTGGAGTCTTTGAAGATGAAACTAGTGATGGGATTACTCTGTCCAAATCGACATGTCTACATATAAGCTAGTTTTCTGCGCTTTCCTTATAGTCAGCACAAAAAGGCAATTCTAGGTTGTCATTCCTCTCATCCTAAGGCAATTTTTTGCAATAACTCAGATGAATCATGTTCTAGAAGTGCCCATTTTGCTCCATTGACCCTCAGAGGCTCCTAGCTAAGACATAGATGTTCACACTGCAAGCCACCTAGGTGAAATGCATCTCACCCTTGATGCCTGCTTGCATCTCTCAATGTAAAAGAAAATCTACAAATCATCCCACTGTGTTTACAGATTCTTAAATTCTGACTCTTCATGTACTTAGCAAAAATTGTTGCTACTCTCCAGCTTCCCAGTTAGATCACTATCTGAATCAGCACAGTGATATTCAAGGTTTAAAAATTATTACAGCAACATGTAAACACATTCTTGATATCAAATATTGCAAAAAGCATTCTTTCCTAGCAGACTGCTGCCATTCATATGTAAAAGGGCACACTGTGTTATTAAAAAATAATTTCCAAATGAAAGCTAGAAATTGGAAAAGAAGCCTATAAAGTAAAAGTGCATCATGTTTTGTCTGTTTTTGAAATATGGCCAGACTAAACCATTAAATGGGGATCTTGTTGCACAAAGTCTGCAGAATTCAACCATGAAGCCACTACACCAAGAGTGTTGTGCCAAAAAAACCATATGAAGACTAGTTATCCTCAATAAAATCTCTAAATCAGATGAATGTTCTTCATGCTTAGAACACTTCCTGATGTTAGGGAAAATACACATGAGTTTGTTTAGATATGGTGAAGTTTTTTGGTGTCAATCCATTCATTAAAAAAAAAAAAAATCAAACCCAAAAAACTAAACTAAAAAAAACACGAGTCCAAATTCAAGATAGAAAAAAAGGAAGGCCAGGTAATTCTTTATCCAGATTAGTAGATTTTTAGTGGGTAAATTTGCATCAGGCAAGGTACGCATGGGATTAAGAGTTACTGTAATGGGCCCAGAATCTCATCTTCTGATGAAACTTGGAGGCAGGGATGTAGGAATGATGAGCAGTACAACTGAATAATTTGTATGAATACACGTATACTTTTTTATATATATATATATAAAAAAGGTTTGGGGAGAATCTATATAGGCTTAAACTTGAGAAAGGAGTCAGGTAACCTTTGTGTGCCATGACCTATAACAGAAGTACATTGTATGTTTTCAAAAGACAAGCAGTTGCTATTTCTCCAATACAATCACATGCAACTGAGAGTGCAAGGAAACTATTTTATAGGTATAAAACTGTGGTGGGTTGACCCTGGCCAGCAGCCAAGCACTGACACAGCTGCTTGCTCACTCCCCCTGCCCAGCAGAATGAGAGAGACAACAGGAAGAGCAAAAGCAAGAAAACTCAGGGGTCGAGAAAAAGACAGTTTAGTAAATGAAGGAAAGATAAAAAACAAGTGATGCAAAGGGAATCAATCACCACTTCCCACAGGCAGACCGATGCTCAGCCAGTCTCTGAGCAACAACCACCCTGGAAAATATAAAAACCCCAAACAACACTTTCTTCTGCTACACCATCTTTACTGCTGAGCGTGAGGTTACATGGTATGGACAATTTGGGTCAGCTGTGCCAGCTGTGTCCCATTCCAATTTCTTGCCCACTCACTGTGGAGTTGGGCAGAGTGGGAAAAAGAGAACATCTTGACACTGAGCAAGGACTATTTAGTAATAGACAAAACATTGGTATGTTATCAACACTGGTTTAGTCACAAATCCAAAATACAGCACCATACTGTCTGCTAACAAGAAAGTTAACTCCATCCCAGTCAGATCCAGTACAAACATTGAAACAGTTAAATGGCGGAATATGTAACGCATTCAAATAATTTATCTCTATAATAATTGTATCCAGTTGCATTGCTTTTATCAGCAATCATTACTATGTGCCATACGATATGCTTCACTCAAAAGGACTCTGGTTTTCTTCAGTGCATTCCAGTTTCCCCACAGCTTCAATCCTAGAAAAAAACTTATTAAAAATACTGCTTTGTGATACACAAGCCTTTTTCAGTCTGGTTGAAGGATTTCTGCCAATTACCTAAATTGTAATGAATAAAATAATGTATTACATTAAGTGCTGTATCTGTCTTTCCTTGGTGTGTTTCAGAAACACATTAAGACAGTAACACTGTCCTCATTTGGAAACAGATCTCATTATTCACCTCTTTGTAAAATTCCTGTTCCTGGCAGTCAGATAGCTGACCTTCCTATCTAAGCAAGGTGTTAAAATGGTTAACAGATTTGTTGAAAGTGACTGGTAATAGAGAGCCTATGCTTAACATAATCCTCTTCAGAAAGCTATTTGCTGTTCTAGCCACAGTAATCAAGGCTGTCATGTCAAATCAGGTTCTTGATTATCTTTTTTGCATCATCACAGGTCCAATAACAAACTGAATTTTATTGGATATTTCATGTCTTCCCCCCCCAAACCTTACACACACATACTGCCTTTTTCTATATCGACTTAACTATTTAGAAATCACAGACTTTGTGGGCGATTACATTTTCAGTTTGGGAAAGAAATAATTAAAGACTGACTGTACTTTTTAAATCATTGTGCTTGATTCTATAACTAGCCTTTTTAAACTTCTTCTCATAGGAATATGCGTACTGAACACAATAAACTTTCATTGGCAAGAATTTGGAAGACCAGGCCTTACTGGGTGCATAGTGTTCGCATGCACCGTACAAAGATCTATTACCAATACTTCAAAGAGCTAGTGGCCAAAACACACTAATTTTTACAAGGATCTATGAAATAAAGACTACTACCTTATTTTATGAGTGAAACTGCTGACAAGCAGGGAGATCAACCTGGTTTACTCAAGCTAAATGTGATGGTATGATGGTGAACCTTTTACCATCCTCAGGCAGATTATTATGAAAAAAGGCTGGTATAGCATTCTTGCGTATGAAAACCTGAAGAAATTTACTAGTGCAATTTGAGGAACATCTTTCATGTCTTTCTCAAGAAAAGTGATGAAAACGCTTGTGGAGAATAGTATAATTTCTGCATGGTACTGGGAACAAAATTCCCACAAGAATTTTAAAGTTTTGACCTTTTTTGCCCTCATCTTGGAATGAAAACTAGAAATTACGTAAATGTTTATGAACTAAAAACCTGAAGAAAAAAGATTTGGATCTGCTCTGTTAAGACTTCCAAATTAGACTCTGTTTCTCAGGTTATCCATCCATGTGTTTATGTGAGTTGTGCTTAAAATGGTTTCTCATTGAATGGTCTATTCTGAAAATCAGAATATTTTCTGAGGAAATCTGTGGTCAAGTTTCTATGAAAAATCTTCAGATTCAAAATGAAAACGATACAGTGAGAAGGAAAAATTATCTATTTTAATGCAAATGCAATTTTGTACATCAGAGATTTGCAATGGACATTTCATCAATGGCATGATAAAGGCTGCTGCATTTCACCTGCACCTGCTTGCAACAAATGAGCATAGATTATAAAAGTTCTTCAGAGTTGAGTAAAATTCATACAGTTGTAAGTGTATCTTCTTTTATCTGCAAACTCCATAAACAAAACTGTTCTCTTGCAAGCACAGTTTCTGGGATTCATGAACTTAGTCATACACATAGTTTGCACAAGACACACAGAACTTTCATGTAAACTAATGCAGCATATTTTAAAAATACATTAAAATAATGAAATGTAATTTGAAAGTAATCTCTGTAAGCACACGATGCACAGTTAAGTAATGAATTAAATCAGATAGCTCTTCAAGGAAGATTCATTAGAAAAACTGATGGACATAACTGGCTTGAATGCCTCTGTTTCCAGAACATTACAAGCTACAAATTTCTGTAACTAGTCACTAATTCTATAAACAAGAGTCTATTTTAAATTGTCCATGTCAAATGCTGGTTTGCTTTAATCCATAAAAAATATAATAGCTGAGGTTAAGGATTTATTTTGCAGTTACCATTTTGAGGAAAAAAAAAAATATTCAGAAAGCAACAAGAATTAATGTTTTCCCTATGACCCTGAATGTATATACTGGCATCTTAAGCTTGTCCTTGCCTTTACTCGCATTCTACCAAAGGAGAAAAAAATAGTCTGGAAAAGTTATTTCATTCTATTTGCTGTTTCTCAAAAATCAGGAGAGGTAAAGCAATATTGGTAATAAATTAATTTTTCCTGAAGGATACACATGCACTTAGTGGTTCTGATGTAGTTCTAGACAACTAGGAAACTAGCAGAAACATTTGTACCTGTTGTTATCTACCTTTTGTATGTGGGATGGGAAATAACGGAAGTGACTTCCAGTAGGAAGAATTGCTTGCGCATTTTCCTACAAACTTCCATCACTCTGTATGAGGTGGTATTGTGATCTAATTCATCATCTGGTCATAACTTCATCATCTCTTGGCACTATATTCTAAATTTAAATGACTGTGATACTTCTTTTAATTCCTGAGTGAAGGCAATTATGTGTAAATCAGCCCTCTAAGTAATCTATAGATATTGCACTGTTTTAAAATCCAGTTCTTGTCCCATTATTCCAATGCAATAACTTCCCTGCTGTTACTTTAAACATTGTAGATAATTTCAGTTCTTTTATAGTAATTGGAAACTTATGCAATTTTGTGGCTTAATATTGCATATGTAAATATAGGTTAATTGAAATTGCCAACTAATAAATGTTCCTAGTATAATATTCATAAACCCAGGATATTTCATACAAATATTTGGTTGCATATGAGACATCTGAATTAATTTCTGCTTTGAATTAAATAAAAAATAAAGGTGCTTTCATTTTATTGCATTAGGCTTAAAATGTCATACTAGACATTGGAAAAGTGAATGAATTTGCACAGCAAGACTAAGGCAAGTATGAATATCAGAACATGCATAATCATATTGCTCTTCTTCAGTCTTATTAACAATTTATACTCTTAAAAAAAATAATCTCTGGATAAGAAACTGCAATGGTTGGTAGTTAGAGGACAAACACAATCAAGTTTTCCCTGTCAACATTCCCCAAAATGTCTATATTTCAGTGTATATCTGTTGTGTTGAAAGTTATGTCCTCGGCTTGCTCGGGGTGTACTGCTGCTTACAGCTTCTAAATGGCAGCAGGTGTGACATGGGACTAGTAAATTTGCTAGTTAAAATAAGAAATTTTTTAAAATAAGAATATAACCTCATGAAAATGTAAGACCACTGCACTCTTTTTTATACTGCATGCTTTGCAAGAAACACTGTTCCACGGCAACCATCAGGCTGCTTCACCACTAAGCTAAAAAAGTCACTAACACTCTAAACGCTAAACGGGCACTAACACTTCAGGCAGCCTTTCCACCATTGCCTGCAGGCTGTGTAACTGCTTGCGTCCTTCTCCGCACCGATGGCCCCAGGTGATAGAGCTCAGGCACACTTTCCCCAAAAGCGCTAGCTGGAATAGCTGGACTAATACGACATCAACCAGACTGCTGAAATGGTGAATTCGGGGTGATAAAAAGAAGAAAAAGAAAGAAAAAAAGAAGGAAAGTATAAAGCGTACTAATACTTTTGTCAATAGGGTGCTAACTCTAAAGCAGAATGACAGCTAGCTTTACGTATTGTTCTCCTACTGTTTGTCACATCACAGTAGCCTGAAAATGTATAAAATTGCAATGGGGTTTGTACAGTATTAATTTAATTGTGAAAAAGCCTGAAAATGATCTGCTACTGATCTTGAAAGCACACAGACATCTATGAATCAAGAGCTCCTGGTTTTATTAAAACTATTGGTGTCCTGTGAATGGGTTGGTACTTTTGGGGAACCAGGCTTTGGTGTCTGCACTGGGATAAGCAATGTGGTTGTCTATGAGTTTGCAATGGCACAATACTTCTTCTGGCCATACACCTACCAGCCCCTCCTGTCCATAAACATTGACAAAGCGGCGAAGAAGTTGTATGTGATTTCTCTTTTCTCTGAGATGCTTTTCATGGCTGATTGGAAGTATTGCTGGCTCTCAGGCCACATAGAAAATTAGTCTTACATCTATCTGTACAGACATTAGGGTTGTGGCTGTGTACACAAACCTTTTTCATGTCCATCTTCCCAAATAGCCTGACCTTTTTCTCTACGCACATGGCATTGAGATGTCAGCAATCTGCCAAAAGCTGAAGACTTGGCGAAGGCAACTTTGGTTAGCAAATTGGTCACCATGTGTTTCCAATATGTATTCTATTGGCTTAATTAGGTTTAATTAACAAGTGTTTATGTCTGTTGTAGGGGACAATGGCTATCTAGTGAAGGCTTATTTATTGGCAACATATGGCATTATGGTGAATGATTGCCAGAATAGCTGCAATGAAGCATTTAAAAGAACTTGTTTGGTTCAGACTCTTGGAATAACAAAACTGTTTTTCAGATGTCTGCATAGTCCAGGAGGTGCCTCTTAGATCAGTTCTTTGAAAATGGACCTTCCAGGATCTTATGACCTAAGGGGATGGGAGGTGGGAAGAAACTGTCATAGTATTAAACGACTTAAGCAAAAATTTGCATATAAAACAAGAAAGATGCCAGAAAGCATAACTAATAGCATTATTTTAAAAAATTACTAAAATTCCTTCTCTATATCCTAACACCGTTATGTATGCCCTAGCCTCTACAGTGATAACCAAAGAAGTAGGATCTCCATTTCAAATGACCCTGAAATTTGGCATGAACTTCAAGCAACTTGTAAAGTAGGTCACAATTAGAAATGTATACTGCTCACGAACTCTATACAATCACAGATATTAACTCTAGTTAAACAGATTTGCTTCTAAAATTTATCTAGAGAAAAAAATATAAGCACATCCCACATAATAACAGACGCTGGTCTAAGCAAATACAGATTTTGTAATATAGTGCTTTTTAACAGGATTGGCCAGTAAAAGCACCACATTCAGAACAATAGTTTGCCATTAAAGTTAATCTTCTGATCCAGGGTCGATGCTGACTGCATTTTTATCTGGATTTTAGCTAGGAGCTTGTTGGCAGTTTAACTGCCTCAGAATAAAAATCTTTATTATTTTATGGAATTATCTTGACTTTTGCTGGAGACAATGGGGGCGTTAGCCTTCATCAAAGCTCTTTTTTTTATTACATCTTCGAATTCTTGCTCTCAGGCCTGAGCTTGCAAACCAGCAATGGGAAAAGAGTCACACCAGTTTTGGCACCCCTGTGGCATGAAGTGGCACGCAAAACGAATTTACAGGCTTCTGAGGAGGTTGCCTTATAAATGGAAATTTCCAGGAGCAATTCTTCATTCTGGCTTAGTCTTCTCACTGTCAGCCACATCCTTAGTAATACTGAGAGGAATCTACACCATGCCCTTCCCTACCCCTCACAGAGAGATACATCTCTTGTTCAAAGGCAGCTGCCACAGCTCCTCTCTCCCTGGGTCAGCCAAGTATGTGGTCTGTCGCTGTGGCTCTCAGGCACAGGCAGATTTTTGCATGGAGTCCATAGGGTTAGGATCTTTGCCCACCCATGCACCGCACAGCTAAATTTACTTGCCCTCCTTTCCACAAACTTCTGCAAGCTTTAGCTTAGCCACAGCTTGGGTAAGTGGCCAGCATCTTTCCCCCTTAAAGATTAAAGCTTCCATATATCCTGTTTACTAAGGCCGTGTTTGCAGTTCTGCACCTCAGCAGAAGGTATCATACTTCTGAGCTTACTCTTAAGAGGTTTAGAGGGAACCTGACCACATCCTCATGTGCACACCCAGGTTTGAAAAACTGCAGTTAAAACTTTTTACAATGAAAAAATCTTGTAGCTTATTTCATGATGGTTGTGCTTGAAACTCTATCACCAAGGCTGTTCTTACCTCTAATTTGAACACAATTTAATGCGATAGCGTTAAATGAAACTGTATCTTCAGATTATATTTTACTATCGATTCACTCTCCTATGCTTACAGTTTTTTTCTTGTTTGTCCTCTTGAACAGTTCTTTCAGAGTTGTTCTTTGATTTTGCTTCACAAATACAGAATTTTGCATTCATCTTTCCTAGAAATAAAGAAGAAAACTTCAAGATGTTCCTTAATAGAAAAATCTTTGCCCTTCATTGAGTCAATGCCATTTTACACATAAAAAGATGCAAGTGGCATAAACACTTGTCAGAATTTCAGAATATAGATACTTACAAATATAGACTTTGGTTGTAAGAGGAAGGAGAATGATTATTGCTCTTTTGACATGTTAGCAGTCAGATTCACTTCCCAGTTGCACTCAAATAGTTGACTATAATTTTTTTGTCTCAGATCAATGCTGGTATTCCCATATTTTTTCTACACATCTACCTCGGGCAGCTCCTATATACAAAGAGCAGCCCTTACCTGTGGAGTGTAACAAAGATCCTGGAGTATAAAAGAATAACATGTATGATGATGCACTTCAGATAACCACCAAGTATCTCCAGAAGGCACTTACTAAATAAAAATTTTGTTGGGGGGGGAAAAAGAGCTATTCTTAAATTGTTAATGTCTTTCCTTTCTTTTTACAGAACACAACATGTGACAATCTTAAACTAGATGAACCTAGTACTAGGGTCTACTTCAAAGTGAATACTTATTTTTTTTTTGCTGTCCCTTCTTTGCATTGTTTTTCTAATTTACAGATAATCCCATTAAAACTAGAGCAGCTATTTAGAAATAATAGCTTCATTCAACACAAGAAGGGTAATAAAACTGACTCAGTATATCTAATTATAGCCTACCATACTGTTACACCATTGCCAAGAGCTAAACATTATCAAATACTGAAATGTGTTTACAAGTGACAAATAAGATATCTCAATTTTAAGGGACGGCATGGTTCAGGGGTGTGGCAACAGGACACATACGCCATTGGTTTAAACGATCGTTGGTTCAAGTGTGGACAAATACAATCATAGAATCAGAAGTCCTATGTGATTACTTCTGTGAAAGTATTTTATCAGTATATCATTTATAAATAGATGTCACAAAACGTCTAAATCATTGAAATTTAGCCAAGACTGGCTAAAAACAGATGGCATTTCAGTTTCTTATTCTGAGAAAAGACTGTAAAATACTCAGAGGGGGTAAAAGCTCACAAAACTGATTTTTATAATGCTGGCAATATGCTTTTGAGAGGAAAAGGGAGGAACTATTTTCCACTAATTGAAATGCTATTAATCATATGAAGTATGTAGGACAGAGTTGATTTTAAAACTATCACAGTCCTTCAGTGCCTTGGGAACTAATGATTCATATCAAGTTTACATATTCAGGGAAAATGCAGCCCTAATACCACCCCACAGAAGTCAGTGACATTATACGTCTTACATGAGGTTTGATTTTAGTTTGCTTGTTTTAATAAGTAGGCCTGCTGCTTGATTGATACTACAATCATAAAAAAGTGAACAAGCACATTAAGAAAGTTAGAGAATGTTTTTTGATGGAGGGTATTTTTGTCATTACCTTTGTAATTGGGCCTCCACAGTTATTATTACTGAAATAGTGGAAGACTTGAGGCACCATTTTGTACTTCGAAAATGTGGATATTAGACCAGTTTCCTCATCAAAGTTTTACCTGGAGGCTCATAACAAAATGCATTTTCAAAATAAGAGCTTACCAGCAATGTGGTGGACAGGAACAGTTCAGCAGTTTTGTTACAACAGTTCGTTTGATTGGTCAGATGCTATGTGGACTAGAAAAGTCCTGTGAAATATATTTTTATATGTGGAAGGGTAAGAAAGGTCTTCTGAGAAATGCTGTTGTGCTTATGAAATAGTATTTCATCAGAAGATGCAGAAATTCTTTGGAAGGTTGAAATGTAGCTAGGATTTTTTTTAATCCACTCCAAGGAAGGCAAGGTAAAATAATATATGTATAAAAATTATACCTGAAAGCAACATTATAGCAACATGAAATTGGAAATTCTGGTTGTCCAAAGTCAAGAAGCTCCAAGCCAGGTTTCTCATTGTACGCACGATGGTGTCCCTCGTCACTTCTGAAGCTCATGACTGTTTTCATTATTTATAGCTGCATAATATACACACTGAGTGAATTCTAATACCTTAATGATTGACAAAGAAAAGAATGTGTCCCTTCCTACCCTACAACTTGCTGAACAATGTGTCATGCAGGCATTTTAGGTATGCTGGAGCAAAGATGGAAACAAGGAAAGTATCCTCACATGAGAATAGCTTTGAATTCCTTAGGCTGAACCTTTTCCTGGGGGAGTACTCCGGCAGCTGGCACTCAACTGAAACAGGGTGCTATGTTGGAAAAAAGGCAGTGAAATTCCCCTTTCTCTCTCCCCTCTATTCCTTCAATGCCCTTAAGAGACTCTGACTTGCCCAACTGTCAATAAAAAAGGCTAATTCCCTGGGCTGTGGGTGTAGGTGGTCTATGTGAGGAATATGCCCCCACAGTCCCAGGCCTAAGCAATCGGCTGAGACAGAAATTAAGAGATCAACTGTCCCAAAATTTCACTACATCGCAGTTCAGGCAGCTCTGTTTTCTATCCAGCGCTCTCACAGGACCTCACCTTTCACATGCATTGTATCAGTAGCCTGAATGCGTAACATGAAACTGTGCATTCACCATGGAATACAAAGGACAAGTGCCTAAAAACAAGGGTCATCAAAAGTCCTAAACCCCTACATGGACCAGGGCCTCAGCTCATGGCCTGACCATATCCCTACCTAAGTCAACAAAGGATCAAGCTGCACTACAAAAAAGTTTTACTTGAAATGGGGGGAAAGTGTAACTAAAAAATATTGGAATGATTTTTTTAACCCAGAAGGCTCTTTAAATCATTCTCCTTCCCACATTATCCAAAATCCCTGTGATCATGGCCTTCATCTTAACACCCAGCACAACATTGCACAGAACCACGATTAGCCTTGTCATAGTGAAAAATAGCCATCTGGCAGTCCTGGTACAGTGTAACAGCGTACTACTTTGAAAAGAAACAGCTCATTTTAATTATGAACAATTAGTCTCATATGTAATACTGTTACTGTGTTTAAAAAGAAGGTTGTTGTCACTTTCCCTAGGAGGAAATGACATTTTTCTATAATAAAGTGGATGGTGACAAAATTGGAGGGGTGTGCGCAACGAAATTCAAATTTTGTCCCTCTGTTCAACAGTCTCCTTGCCTGCAGAAAATTATAAAAAATATCTAGTATCTGCCACAAATTCAATCCCAGGTGTCAGCTTTCTGGTCAAAGCGGTATTTCCGTTTGCCACTCCTCTTCCGAACTTGTCACGCAGCAAGACAAGCACTGCTGGTGACATGACCCTGATAGGCTGACATGCAAACAAATGAAAATTATGATGTTCAGTCTCACACGCATTGCCTGAATGCCCTTACAATGATACTACTCAGAATTAGTGTTTACTGTTGAAAGTGGGTGTTTGCTCTCTATGTCTTGCATAAGACCACCATCACATTTTCTCTAACGTAAAGCAACTTTCAAAAGTTGTTTTAAACCCTGAAGAAGCAGGGTTAAAATTGGGAAACTACTTCTCTTCTATACGCTGACTCAAATTAAAACTAAACAGAAGAAAAATCTCCGTAACAGTCTTAAACTAGTTCTTGTAGACTTGCAAAAGCATACCTGTGCATATAAAAAGGAGTGATAGAAATAATAATTTAGGATATTATTCAACAGAGAGCATAATACTCATCAGATGTTTGACTGCGTAGGCCTTGAACTTCGGACACAGCGTGTGCTACCGTAAAAGCTGATGTTAAAAAGCAATGATCTTAAGATGGGCAGGCTTTAGTCTCCATACTGTAGCTGACCAACGTTGTAAAATCAGCAAAAGGCAAAGTCAGAACAGACATACAAAAAACTCAGAAGTTCTTTTCCTCTCCTACTTTTTTTCCATCTATAAATAATTCCACTCCTCCATAAAGTTTTTTAAACATAATCCACTAATTAGGTGATGATTACACACTTGTACATTTTGCCACTGTATTTCATAATATTGGTTCATCTGGACGTTAATTGTGCTCTCAGTTCAATTAAAGAGCTTACACAGCATTTATTCATTATGTGCATTTCTGAATTGCCCATGACAGCAGGATGCAGATCTTCAGTGTGCATTTGTTTTGTGCAGTTCATGGAAAGATGCTTAAGGAGAGCCCACCTTTCCCTTTTCTCTCCCTGCATTGCATCTTCCATGATGGCTCAGTCTGCAAAGAAGGTGGATTGGATTTTATCTGTTAGAAGAGAAAGCGTCTTCCAGGAGGGGTGAATGTAAAGTCTAATATCAGATTGTGAGTCTCTGAGGCAGGAAGTGTCTTGTTTTTACTTTGTGTTGTGTGTATCACAAAGGCATCCCAAGCCTCACCTGGGGTCGCTACAATAAGGAGACGGTAGTGATTTTCTGTGAAAGGCACATAGAGGCACAATCATATCAGCATAGATTTTGCGGCATAAAATGTCTCTCTTACACGTAAGAATGCATTTTTTTTCAGCATTAAACTATTTCTATTGTTAGAAAACAACACAAGAAACCAATAGTCCAGGAACATAGTAATGCCTAAAAAATTTTCACAACCTCTGTGAAATAAAATATGAATCATTCCAGTATAAATTAATATAGGCAATTGCAAAACCATGAAAAACAGGTTCCATGTAATGGAAATGGCAAATGTGATGCTCTAGTAATTATCTCCAAACAGAAGCCAAAATTGAGTTGCAATATTTAAAAGAAAAATATTTAAAAGAATATAATTAGGAAAAAATATTTAAGGTAAATATAAGGCTCATAAGGAATTTTTTAGGTATTAAATTTATATTCTAAATTGAATCATCTTCCAGTCTCAAAGAATTTCATTTTCTTTGAGTAAATTGAACTTACTTTAAGGATCAATCAAAACTCAATTGTAATATAGCATAATGAAGTCCCGTACCATAAAAGTGATACTCAGAGCTGAAAGATGAATGTGGATATTTTTGTTTCCTCTCCTCTCCTCTCCTTGCCTCTCCTCTCCTCTCTCCTCTCCTCTCCCACTCCTTCTTTGGGGTGAGTCTCAGCACAGATGTTTTAGTGGTGGAGAGCGCAGGCAGAGAATAAATGTGCCCTTATTCTTTTGTTCTGGCAGTCTGGTTACTAGCCTGCCAGACAGTCAGACTTTAGGGAAATGTCATTAGCCACCTGCTTTTACACACTCCAGAATAAATATCTTTATCTGTATTTTTCAGAAGTAAAAAGTAACATAGAGACAAAGAATATCAAAAGAGACATGTTATTACTAATAAAAGGCTTTGAGCAGTAAGGAAGTTAACTCACTTTCTATGAAGACTTTTTTTTTTCAAAAAATAGTGTTTACGCATAGAAGTGGATTACTGGAAATGAGAGACAAGTAATTGTTTCTTTCAGTGGTAAACATGAATTACTATTTTGTTTCCAAAGGAGTTTCACACACCCTCTAAAAGCTGAATGGCATGTAAGGTGAAATCCAAGATTGGAAAGATAGAAAAGTTGGTTGTTGATTTTAAGCTTAGTGGAGACGACAAAGGGACAACAGAGCCATGTGTTGGCATCAGACATGCACGACACAGGAACATTAGTCATGTAAACAAGGGAAACTGAGAGGATTAATAAGAGAAATTATACCCTAGTTATCACTACCTGAAAATCTGAGAGAAAATATTCTATTTAAACAGCACATTACATGTTCCACAAACAAAGAATAAAAGGTGATACTCTAGCTAATAAAACAGATTCTTACAGCTAAATTACAGGTTAAATAGGAAAGGAGTCCATGCTCCTGGTTTTGCAGTATACATCTTCCCGCTTGCCTACTGGCAAGCATTTCTCTTTTAAGTGAAATATAATCCTTCCTTTGCACTAACCAAGAATTTGGGACAGAATTTTCAGGCACTAAACCTCCAAATAAGCTATTTTGTAATTTAAACTCACCATGATATGATTTATTAATTGTTGAAATCAGTTGAATCAGGCTATCAGAAATTTGTGCTTGCTTTCTTATCAATCCAGCTAGTGCTGATATATAATATGGAATATGTTAACATTAGTCCATAATATATACAATTAAAGTTTAGCCTTTTTAATCTAAATAGTTTATCTGTCAATGTTTGAGAACTATCTTACATGGACTATACCTGCTTTAACCTATTGAAGGCCTGATTCCTCATTGCTTACTTAATACAGTATTTTGTCATTAACTGTGGCAGGCATGGGATTAATCCATACATGAAAATGGACAGGTTTTCTTTTCATGGAGATACCTACAAAAGGAGACTCAGAGAAGAAATTCCACCGGAAGCCTTTTGCAGAGATTCTGTTAATCAATGACTGAGAGCAATCAGCACTGAACAGAAGATACATTTTTTCTCACCTCTTTTTGCTTGTTTTAGGAAGTACTCTTTAGACTAATTTGGCACAAAGCATGCAACATGCTTTTGTTTCAAGGGAAAGATGCACCTTAAGCTCTATAGATCAAGGAATCTTAGCCACAAAATGAAAATTCTGCTTTTCACCTAGCTTGAACTTGTGCATAACATTTTGCCCCACCCAGAAGTAATCCTGGACTACTTGTCTGCCCGGTATCCACTCAGAGACAGACGTGTTCTCACAGAATTTTTTTATTTTGCAGAATCAGCATTTTCAGATGAAATACTGTTCCGCTCGAAGTTTTCTACTGAGGTCTAAAGGGTGTAGCTCTAATCTCAGTGATCTACCACAAGAAACCAAGGCTATTTGCCTGCCAGCCATGTGCCTGAGCACAGGCTCTGTGGCTTCATGCTGCTCCTACATATTCCCCAGAAGAATGAGCAATTTCTCAATTACTTTTTATTTTGATGTTGGACCAGAAATTTTCCTGTTGCATTTCTACTTCTTGAGGCCTGCCCACACCGTCTGTCTTTGGGACTTCCCTGCCCTCTTTGCACAAACCCTTCTAAGTCTTCTTAAGGGAGTGCTTCCATCTAACAGGCAAGGCCTACGGAAGTGGAAGCCGAGTGCCTCACCTTGCCCCGTCAGCAGCCAAATATCTATGGATTTTAGGAATGCATTTTATTTTGCATAACTCCCTTTCTTGACAGCCACTGCTTTGAAATTCTTACAGGGCCCTGCCTCTTAGGGGGCTGAGACAGGGAAGCACGCTAACTGAAGAGTCGTGCAGATTGGGATCTGCAGAAGTAGGATCCTTCATAGGAGCACCCAGATGTTGCTTTAGGTTCTTTGTGGGTGAATAGTTTTATAGCATTTTTTATGGTCTTCTGGAATCCTATACACATTAGTTCTTTACATGCAAAATCAACTGTTGTAGAAAGAGACATAACACTACGGTAAAGTCCCTTCTCCAGTGACTAGAGTCTAGACAGTCTGTCAGTACAATAGAAAATGCATCTGGTGACATATTGGTACAAATTGGCATTTTCCACTTGCCAAAGTTATAACACTCACCTTTAAACTTATAGAGTCCCAAGGGCATCTGTCATTCTCTGAGTTAGACTGAATACAGCATGCTAGAAAAGAAACCTAGTGTGCTATCTCATAAATACCTTACTTTACTCTTTCTTGTGTTGATTCTTAATGCTTCACTCCTCTCATAATAAGAAAAAAAAAAAAAAGACTTTTTTCCAAGTTTAAAGCAAGTGGGTCTTCTTTTCAACTGGAAACCTTGAACAGTGGCAAAAAATCCTTTAAGGAGACATGGAAGTAACCTGTGTTTCCAAACAAAATATTTATTTCCAGAAGACTTAGCCATGAAAGGCTATAGATCTTTCAACAGTTAATGCCTTTCTTGGGCTACTGCACACCAAACACTGTGACTTTTCAGTGGTAGTAAGTCCTTCTTGGGTATTTCTACATATTGATGTGTAGCAATGATGCTTGCACGCAACGAACAGCAGATGACTCAAGGGGACATCAAAATTTCTGAAAAGTTTACCAGATCATTTTAATTTTTTTTTCCTTTAGGAAATGTGATATTTTTAAATATGTTTTAAACGGTAAGTGCTTTCAACCCCATAATGTGCAAATCTGCTGATAGGTACAGTGGGAATACGTTATCAATAAACATTATAAGACGCAGAAATTGCATGTCTCTTCTTTCAAGCAATTTGGATGCACCTGCATTTCTATAACAAGCCATTGTTTTGGGGTTTTTTTATAAAAAGAAGGAAAATAGTTGATTTCTGAAGGACAAGGACGTAAATTTAAGGTAATAGCAATAATATGCCAGGAAGTGCAGTCAAGGTCAGTGAATACTGAAAGCTGTGCCAATTTGTTGATCGATCTACTAATTCCAGCTGATAGTACTGTGAAAATGTAGGTCTCAGTCCTGAGGAAATAGCATCCATGATTGACAGAGAGGTATGTTTTCCCATTAGAAAGAGTCAGACTTCCTTGGGGACAGACCAGCTCTTTGCTTTTCCTCACTAGGCTTGATTTAAGATGTGAGAATCTAAATGAAGAAGGACACCCGGTAGAGGTTTGAAACAATATCTTGGTAGACAGAGAATTGTCGAATTGAAAGATAATTGAGTTTGACTTCTACCACGTAACAGCAACTCACAGCCATTAGGTTTCTTTCTTATTTAAGCAAGGCTTATCAATTCCTGCTAAGCTTCATTCACAGGTTTGAGAAACCTGAGTCAATGCTTGTAAAATGGATAATATAAAAAAAATATTCTAGAAGCTCCCTTTGTTAAATAATGTAGGACTTGAACAACAGCATAAAGAGAATCATACTCACACTACATGAGCCTTGTTATTTCAAACATACGTATAAACATGTAGGAATGCCCGTGACTTTCTCTTTATGAGAAAGTTCAAAATATATTTGATTTAAAACATAGATCAATTGATTTTTTCATACTTCCCGTAATTTTTATCATTTAAGTATACTTAGAAGAGTGCTTTTTAGTATACATAAACCAAATCATGCACTCTATAGACATATCTGCTCATATTCCCCAAATTACTATGAGCTCCCACAAAAGATTGTCTTAAAGTTCTTTTTGGCTAAAGACTGGGAGAAACTCCACCAGAAAGAAAACATGGCTTAAGACCACTCATTATCAATGTAGTATGGGGTTGCTAGCATGAAATCTGCGTGTCTGCTGGTGTGGCTCCTTCCCTTTGCATTTACTGCAGCTCTATAGATCTAAATGTATAAGAGCCTGGAGTTCTTTCTTCTGATATCGGCTTTGTTGGTGTATCTCTGGGTACATCAGCTGCCTTTTACTATTTCTTCAGTTGTTTCTATCATGAGTTTCTCTCTAAAATGTCAAAGCAAATATTTGATGAAAACAAACAAAATAAAAAATAAAAGAAAAAGAAGTGAGGTATCTTCATGATCATACGTGTCTATGCACCCAAATTTTTCAAGAAGTATAAGGAAATTGTGGTAGTACAGAAGGACCTGCACAAGGCCTTTCCACATCAGAAAGCATTGTTATGTAGCTATCAATTCCAAATGTCTGGTAATAGCATCCTCTGTGACATAAGGAGAAGGGAACCATGGGAAGTGTTCCTTGAAAAGGAACATAGACACTACCCTGTTTTGAAAAAGCAAGCTTCTCCTCTTGCTGTTGTACCTACTGGCTATCCTGATATTCTGTGGAAAGGTAAGACATGGTCTACGATGGCTGATGTTGCTCCCCGTTGCTCCTCTCTCATGTTGGCACATTGTCATGTTGTGTTGGTGTCATTCCAGTAATTTGCATTAATCGGTAAAGTAGGATTGCTGTTCCTGTATGTCAGCAACTGTAAATGCCAAACAAAAAAATCAATGTTTTGACTGTTGTTTTTTCCAGTGGAGGCCTGAATATGATCTCTGAAAATTATTTTAATATATAATATTAGTGTCCAGTCACATTTCTTCAGTTCTTCAAGGTTGTTTTGTGGTTAATCCAGCCATTACCCCATTGCAATGGGTTGAACTGCCTCCCCCTCACTCCACAAGGTAAGTCAGTGTACTGCAAAACTGCATCCCATCACAAAAGCTTTTTTCCTTGCAGAAAAGCTCCAAGGACTAGTTTCGACCAAACTACTCAGCACATGGTTGATAACGAGCTCTAAATGAGATAGCGTGGACACTGGAAGTGATCTGGCTGTGACCACTAATTGCAGAGCAGGTTCTGAACTGTGCCTTTTTACCGTATTTTAGCATGCTTCCTATTCCATTTTAAATCTTCTTTTCCACAGCTGCTATGAGCATAGATCCATGTATTTTGAAGCAGAATCTTAAATAGGGTTTGTGAAGGGCAGTTTAGTCACATGAATCTTTGTTTCTGCTCCTTAAAACTCACCTCTGATGACATGAAAGAAAAAAATGAACATGCATTACTTATTTTTCACTTGTTCTTAAACCTATCTTCAGTTCCTACGGAGATGGTACAATAATCAGAGAGGTGAAACTAAAACCTAGACACTTTGCAAAATACTCCAAAGCAATTATTAAGAAATAATTTAAAAGAAGTATTTACATTTTTAGCCACATTTTTAATGTATTCTTGTTGCCAAAGATACAGGCCTAAATTTAAATTCTATGTGATTTCTTTTTGGTAAAAAGAAAAATCAAAAGGGATAAAACCAGTCTTGGTTATGTGATTGTTTCCCTTTAATAACCTTCAACACCTACAGATGTTGTAACTAGAAGCCAGGTACTTAATTTCCAAACTAAAGACTTCTTCCTTTTGAACTGAAAGGAGAGGTCTTTTAGCAGTGAGCCGTAGCTGGACCTGCAAGTCCTTACTGAACTGAAAACAATCACTAGATGCATAACCAGCCCTGTCCTCAGTGACAGAAACCCCTCAGTCTTTCAGATACCCATGGATAAAAGGCCAGATTTACAACAAGCAGGGAAATGACTGGGCCCAACCTACTTGCAACAAAATGATTAATAACTCCACTTGACTAGATCCTCTTTCTTAAATACCTCTGGCACATGAATAATCAGCAGATTTAAGCAAAATGTAAGTTTTAAGTGGTAACACAACAACAGACCTTGATCTACACTGACAAAACCAAAATTTTGAATTAGAATATTTTTAATATGATGAAAAAAACCTGACTAATTTTTTTCTCGATTCGCAGAACCATTCTCATTTCCCTTTAAAGTAAATGGGTTAGACATCAAGCCAAACATTTTTTCCAATCTGGAATTACAAGACTGGATGAAACAGGGTTTCATAATTGCAGCTGTTTTTACCCTGAAACCTGGGGGTGTTACTTGGCATGTTAAAAAAAAAAAGACAAAAAAAAGAAAGCCGTCTTGTGGTGCTTTTGTGGGGCCAAACCAACATGATTATATACATCAAGTACCGCAGGAGTCTCTGAATTGACTGGCTCTAGTGTTCTTTCATAAAACCAGAGAAGCAGGCCACAGTGGAAGTTGCTGGATTCCCCTAACGAATGACTAACTCTTTCATTTTGTTGTACAGCAACCGGAGAGCAAGATCTAACCTTTGAGCATGTCCCATTGTAATGCTCTGCAGCCTTGCAAGACTCCTCTTTTTCCCCACTCACCAGTAGGCAGCAGGAGTAATGCAAATGGGAAATGAGGGCGTGTGGAACAGAAAAAAGTGTCATCTCAGAAAAAGCATCATGTATGCTAAAAACTGTATCTGGGAGTTTAAAATTAACAGAGAAATACAGACATGCCACCCTCCCATACGAGCTCTAATATGTCGTTCTTCACTATGCTAAAATCTCAGTCTGGTAGTGACTGCAGCAGACAGTCACTCTGCTCTTGCCTACCAGACCCAGCATGAACCATACATAAGCTAGCTACATGGTCTCATGGTTTACCCTTTGTATGCAGATGAAATGTACGTCTATGCTTATGCTCTCCTTTAACCAGAATCAAGGATGAAGATAAGTTCACAGCTTTTTTGCTTCCTATCTATAAACGTAAAACATCATGTCAGCCCCCATCTAATAAGCTAAAGGACCAAGCATACATATCAGCTAGAATATCCCTTCCACCAGTACACAATCAAATACTTTTTATAATTTCTTCTGTTCTGCATGAATTGATCACAATTCCCACTGGCTTTGCATCTCCACAATCATGAAGCATCTTTTGATTAGCCTTGTATTTGGTCACGTGAATATATGAATGTGTGTGAGCGTGCACACATGTGCATATGGAGGGAGAGAAAAAGTTGAAAAAACACATTCTTATGTTTAAAAATGTGAATGTTAAATCCCATCTGAACGAAGCATATTGCCCCAGAAAAGGACAGACTGGCTTGAAGGAAAGTGCAACAAGGAAACCAAATAGTCTGAAGCGCAACTTTGAATCAGTTAATACCACAGTACTTTTACAGCTGAGTTCGCGTATAATAAAACTGGACTCTTTACTGAAAAGGGAGAAATATACTTTGTCTTATTTTTGTATAAAACTTTGGAGAAAAAAAAAAGAAACAGGAACTCTTACACTGCAAGAAGAATGTTTCACAATTTTTTATCATATGATAAAAAGTTAAGGTCTTTTGGGCTCTAAATTACATAATTATCTTAAGGAGCTTTTTTAATTCTTAAGCTATCAACAGATATTTACGGTTTCATTTAAATTATTCTCCAAGTACTGATTTGGTGGCAAAAGCTACATTAATATGTCTGTTTTCACAGATACACACATTTGAAAACAGATGATCTAAATGAAGGTGGTATTCCTTCAGGCAGGCTGGTTGCATTTATCAACATCGCTCCAATACTTGCAGTGTGTTTTAACACTTTCTCAGGTGCCAGTTGCAGTTTGCCATTTATACTGAGGAACAGAAGGTATAAAATGGTGAAAGCAGACTACAACAGCATTCCCTGGCATCTGACGCTCTAACACGGACATTTTTAAGCACTCTGTATTCATTTTGAATAATCGTTTGGAACGGGGATAGAAAAAAAAAAGTGAGGTTACTTTTGTTTGACTTTCAATTAATCGCAGCATGAAGTGAAAGTTTTACACCTCTGGATCAGGTTCTCTCTTCCCAGCCCTTCGGGTTCACTGACTGCCCTGCCTGGGAATTGAACGGATCAGTTGCTACCTCATGCTGTATATATGTATATATGTATACATATATGTGTACCCGCATGTATATTACCAATATATATGTATGTATGCACAAATAACTTCCCAATTTACTGAAGAACATATCTCTTTTTTCAAAACAATCAAGAAAGACAAAATCATACCCTGTATTGTGCAACCTTTTGTATCATGTCTACCGTTTCGTACATACCACACTTAGAGCTCTAAATAGTGCCTGAGTCTCCTTTTCTTCTTAGCTGATATAAGAGAAAGACGGGAATAACATTTATACATCTTTGCTGTTATTTTATCTGTACAGGATGTTTACAAAATTGTGCTTTTCCAGAAAATTTGGGAAAGGATAACACTCACTTTTTCATTCAAGTAATCCTTTAAAAGTGGTACATCTTATTTACGAGTGGGCAACTAGTAGTCACATACTAGATAGAAAATGGGAGTTCAACCATAGGCTTAAGGCAACACTATCTATCCTCTATAAAAGAATAATCTTTCTGGCTTGGGACAGATGCTTGTAGTCTAGCTTTTTTGTAATAGTCTTCCACTCATTAAGAAAATACCTAACTAGGCCCAAGACTTCATGTAATTTCTCAAATGTTTTCAATGAAAAAAATAATGATTCAGCAAAGCAAGTATCTAAAGTAGCACTTAAAAATAAATTAAACTTTATTTTCCACCCTGTGACGCTTTTTAAATACTTATTATCCAGATAAATGTGTTCTTCGCTTTTACTGGAGATTTACTGTACAGTTTCAACTTCTTGCAATGATATAACAATGTTCCAGGGGACCACCAACATAATAAGCTGATTGATTTGAAGATTTCTATTTTTAAAGTTCCACTACAATCCCATTAGAAGTTAAAAATTCTGTGGAATAAAATATATATATATATATATATAAGAATAAGTGATAGAAGGCTATCTAGAGAAAGACATATTTTTTTCTGAACTCAACAGCTGCTGATAAAATATTTTCCAGTACTGTACTCCAGATAAACTATATTCTAGCACTTCTCTGTGCAAGTAAGTAACAAGTCCCAGATGTCCTTTGCAGGCAAAAGGAGGCAGCTTTCCTGCAGGGCAGCAAAATTATGAAAGACCTTAAAATAAGAAAGAGTGGACAAAGAGGGACAAATATTCGCTACAGTAAAATTCTGCAAACTACACCCAGCAACATTTCTACAGTTGCACAGGTTTCTTGGGAGGAAAGCTATGCTTGACAATTAGTTTAAGATAGGTGATTATGGATGGTTGCTTTTATCTCTGCTTACATATCCCAAGCAGGAAAACGCTCAGTGTATCTTAGGACATTCAGCATATTTTACTAGGCATGTCAGGTACCTGGGATGAAATCCTACCCCAGATGAAGTGAACGGGACCTGTTGAATGCATACAGCAAGATAACTACATAGCTGATATCCCTACAGTTAGCCCTGTACCTCATGCACTGAGAGTCCCTCATGCTTTATGGCCCTGGGGACAGGGAGGCACATCAGCTTGATTTATGATATTAAACAAGGTAGGGTGATGTGTGGGGCAGAGAAAAGGAGACCCGGTTTCTGGCTGTGCTGCAACTGGCAGCCAGTATTCAAGGGAAACCATTAGAAGACAACCATCCTGGTGCTATACCCCTTCTTCCTTACATGACCTGTTTCCCTCCTAGGGCCTTCTGCGAGGTGTCTCACAGCTTGGGATAGAAGTAAGTCAGGAAATATGCTTCCCACTCCTATTGTTTTCAAACACAGGGGCAAAATATGCCAGGCTTTGTTGAGCAATTTGCTTGTGGGAGTTTTGCTCAATTGAGGATTCAGAAGTTGTCTTGTGGTTTGGCTGGCGAGTTTGGAGAGAACCGACCAATATTCAAAAATTATTTAAAAACATGTGTGACCTTGTCTGCACCATCTGGCCAGTTCAGCAGGAGCCCTATGTGAACCACTTAAAGAAAACTGGTTTGGAACACAGCCGTTTCTCTTTCCATAGTATGTCAGCCTACGACAGACCTAAAGTTGAACAATGACCTACAATTTGTTTTTTCTCCCCACATTTATTTGCCTTTTTTGTCTGATAGTATAAGAAAAGAAATGGTACAACCATCTAATTCAAACTAGAGTATGTGATTTCAAAATAAAAATATCTACTTACTTATAAGGCAAATTGTGGTAGATGTTCAGGTGCCCATCTACATTCAGACATACCAGAATTTATAAGAAACACAGGCAAAATCAAGCTCCTAAGAAAAGGTTGTAAATAAAGACAAAAGGGATGAAGCTTTACCAGATTAATTAACTGGATGAAATGCCTCCACTCTTTTAGAAGAGTTGCACTGAAGTAACTGCCCTTCACTGCAGGTAGTACATTTCTCTTGAAAATTAAATGCCATTTTTTGAATTGTTTGACAAGACTGCAGAATTTGCCATGCAAAACGCATGTAGAAAATATCCCTAAATGCTTACCCACCTTTTCCTTTTGTTAGATAAATATTCTCCAGCTTTGTTGAGCTAGAAGCAAAATCGGGGGGGGGGGGGGGGGGGGGG
>VFFE01006810.1:42241-136078 GCA_008921705.1 Burhinus oedicnemus | reverse complement strand
GGGCTGCACTGAACGGCCGCGTCCAGGCGGTGGCGTGCGGCGTCGCGACTGAGACGCGCCGCGGGACCCGGCACCGCCGGCCGGTTCGGCGAGGGGCGGCGCGGGGAGCCCCGGTCCGGTCCCCGTCGGTGGCCGGGGGGGTGGTGTCCGGAGGACAGGACGCTCGGGAGGAGGCGGCCCTGCGCCGCGCGGGTCCTCTTGCCCCTGGGTGGCCCGGGCACCCGCGGAAGGGTGGTGATGTCGGAACTGCAGCGATTCGGCGCTTGTATGCATTTAAAAAAAAAAAAAAAAAAATGTTAGGGATCCTTCTGTGGAGGAGTTTTTAAAGGATATCGAGAGAAGACCGGCGCTAATTCTGTGGCACAGAGCATTAAGGAGGCTAATTCTTGTGTTTGCTCATTTGCGTGTGGTGCCAACGCAAAGATTAATAAAATGCTAACGTGCGGTGCTTAAAGAGCCGAGAAGGACTGCTAAAGCACACAAGTACCGGAGTACTAACACAAAGTTGACGTGAACCTACTGAAGCCGTAGCATGTGTTTGACTGCCGTGCTGTCCTTCAGACGTTCTTGTTGCGTTTGTGCTTGCTGCTGGGGTCCCTGCAGAGATTTAGGGTATGGGCCCTTCCATACACAGGGCGTTAAGGGGCATTTGTTCTTCCTTAATTTTTGTACTTGGGTGCACCTGCAAGACCTGGATAGGAGTAAAAGCTTTTCAAGTCTCCCGGTTAGAAACCGCTTGGTTTGGATTACCTCTTTGATTACCTCCTCTTTCTTACCTATGACACTGTAGTCTTTGTCTTATCTGAAATCGTTAACTTGTTTAAGCCATTTATTACTTCAGAAATGCAGTGTAAACTATAAACATTCGATATCACAGCTGTAAGTGAAAAATGCTGGCTTACACACTAACTCTTGCCTAGGATCCTTACTGGTGTCATTTAAAAAAAACACATAGATCAGTATGGCAGAGAACAAAGGAAATGTTGAGACATTTGCCCTCAGTGAAAGTAGTCAGAATTATACCCTTGTTAGCGATGAGATATGCAGGTATCAAATGCTTCTGCTTATCATTTATGAAAACAAAAATAGAAAACTTTATAGTAAATGATAATCAAAAGGTACTGATTTTCAAGCTGTGGGCAAGACAACATTAGAGAATACTTAAGGTTAAGAATTGTAGACATACTCAAGTTGTAATTGTAAAGGAGGGTGGTGTTACTAGGCAGGTATTTACTAAATGTCGTAGACAAAGAAATATCTGTGGTTTACTGCTGAGAAGTACTTTGGAGAAATTCTGATCCTGTTATACCTTGAAAGTTGTAGCACTTTGTAGCAGCTCTGTGTCAAAGCATGAAGATTGGGTATTTTGGGTTCTGGAGACAGTTTGGGTCTCATACAGCACCCATGAACTGCCTTTTAAATTTCCTGTTCAGCCTTTGTATTTGAAGTATGAATTAAGTCTTTCTGTGTTTGTGTGTTAGTTTATGAGGTTTTTTTAATTAGCTGCTTCTCTGAAAATACAAATAAAGTGGGTAGATGTCAAAACGAATGACGTAAGTTACATTAAAGTGTGATCTATTTTGTAGCCTTAAATTGGAATGTGAGAAACTGGCAAGCGAAAAGACAGAAATGCAGAGGCACTATGTGATGGTAAGTGTATTTTTTTTTTTGTTTATTTCAGTATATACCTCCGAATGCAATGTAAGCCAGCATAAGAAAATAATGTATGCTCCTTTATTTGCAGTATTATGAAATGTCGTATGGATTAAACATTGAAATGCACAAGCAGGTAAGGCATTTTATTTTCTAAACCACAAAATCTGCAGTCTGTCTACTGCATTTAAATGTAGCTGTTCTGTTTATGTTCGGATAACTGTATCATGTGTCTGAATCAATAGGCTGATTTGTAGCCGTGATTAGTAAACCTTTGCCTACCTGTTGTCAAACGAGGTGTAGATTAAGTTGAGCGATAAGGCTTTCTTGGTATTGGTCCTGAAAGACATTGGCAAAAACAGGAAAGGTCTTATGTCTGTGGTTTCAAAAATACAATCTAGTGCTTTTACGTGGTTTTCTTTTGTTAGTGGTGGAGCCTGCGATACATAGAACTGGTCTTACGTGTCTGTAGCATATGTAGCGGTGGTTGCTCAAATCCTTACCCTTTAAAGGTATGAAAAGATTAGTGACTTGGAAAGCTGTAGTTATGACTATGAGTTTGCAAGTTCCCATAAAAGTCACACTTACGGCCACTACGATGGTGAATAAAAAGAGTATTGAACTGGAACAAGACACTAAGGACCTCATAAGAGAAGAAAAGCTAAATGATTGCTCAGCCCAGAGGACCCTCAATTGAGTAGTCATTGTCTGCCAAATAAAGCATTAATGGCAGGGTGTAAGTATTCGGTAGATATGCTGACATTCACTTTTTCATCAAGATGCTGGTACAATAAGTCTTTCAGAAATCGATGGCCTCTTAAAAAAAATTATCATTAGATGAAGTTGCACAGTTGGACACATTTCAAAGTGCAACAATACAATTCTTTCGTGATGTGTATGTGCTATTTCATCTAAAACTCTTGTTTCATTAAATTAAAGAGCACGGCTGACCGGCTAGGGCACAGTGAAGAAATTGATTAGTTCAGGCTTTGGATCTTCAGTATATTCAAAGACTTTCATTAAGCAAGTGAATTGCAGAGTCGAATTTTGCTTTTGTAACTCTGAACTCTTTGATTTTTGTTTTGTTTTCCCCTAAAAATATTATATTTGATAAGGTGGTACTGTAATTCCATGATAGCTTTCTGTCTTCAAGGCTGGGTAGGTATCCTCTTGTTTTTTAGAGGTACACTTGTTTGAATCCAAAATGCCAGTAAAAGAAGAAATATTATAACAACCTCTTTTTTTTTTTTTTTTTTTTTTGGGGGGGGGGGTATGTGGGGTGGGGGTTTGTCTTGTTTCTGTGGAGGTTTTTGAATTTTTTTTTTAAGAATGTCACAGGTTAGTTCTTAAGAGGGCGTTGTGTGTGGATTCTCATACTGTTTTCAGAAATAATTATTTTAACCCGAATATTTACTGCTTAATGTTTTTATACCTGAAACAGAAACAAGCACTTGAAGATTGGTTTAGGGTAGATGTGCTTGATTCAGATATCATTTTCCTGTGTGTCAAGAAGACAGAATGAATAAGGACGTTTGCATGGTCTTAAGTTTCTCTTCTGTGTTTATACTGTCCAAGTCAGATTTTTCCCACAGTGACATCCGTGACTGGCAAAGCAGATGCATCAACTGTTAGTGCCAAGATGTAGAGCTGGTTGGGTGTTAAAAATCACACTGTACTTAAAGGGCTGCTGCCCTTGACTATTAGGGCAGTGCCTCTTTATTTTCACCAGCTCTGTCTGTCATCTTCTGTCATAAGTCAGGAGATAAGGCTTCCTGTGCGTTTAATGCCTAGATTGTTTAGGTGCAAGATTAGCTCTTGTTCAGTGGCAGGCAGCCAAAGAAAGAAAAATTCATCACTGCTGAACCAACTGACAGACTATATAAACTACTACAGTGTGTGGTTTTCTGCTATCCACACGGTGACAGCTAGGTTTCCTTCTCTTTGGGTGGGTTATTGTGATCTCTGTGACCTGCCTGGAGGCAGACCTGTCATTCAGTACCTTCCATCTTATAGAGGAGTATGCAAAGTCCCAAATGGCGTTATGTTAACTGACCATACAAGAGTTAAATGTCTGTTTTAGCCTGGACTGTATTGTGGAATAATTTCTAATGCTCTGTGGCAAAGGACAGAATCTTCTACTGATATCTCATTAGAACATCATTCTTCAGGAGTGGGTTAAATAGAAGAGAATTAAGAAGCTTAGTTAGCTCTCTACAGCTCCTGAGTAGGATGGCTGTGCTATTGAAAGGGATTTACAGATAAATTAATTTTTTTTTTCTTTTTTCCTACTTGCATTTTAATTATTGGAATGAAAAACTTCAAGAATCCTTAAGGTTCTGGTGGTATGCAGTGTTTCAAAAGCATTTTACAGTTGGTGCTGCCACGTAAGACATGCAAAACCTGTTTTTATTTGAAAGAGAAAATGTTAAGGTTGATTGGGACATAATATTTTTTGCTCAAAAAATTGTACTTATTCTACAAATATTTGGCTTCTAAATGAGTATAGTTGTATCACCAATGCAGCCATTTCAACCACAACTAGACTTGCCAGTTTGAATGGGGAGGAAAAACTAGAGTATTGACCTCAACTTTCTTGGCTTTTGAACCACATTGAAGCTTGAGACCAGCATTGTTGTTGTTAAGAAGTTATCTGACAGATTGAGGGCACTGTGTGAAATATGTCTCGATGCAGCTTTTGGATAACCATATTGTCAGATACCATCTATTATGTCAACTCCATATACAACTTAATCTGAAAGTATGTCACTGTGTAAACACTGTACCTGTGTTAAATATTGCCTGATCATCTCGTATTTTAGACTTTGTCTACCAGATTTTAGATTCCTCACTGTTACGGTTTGGGCTGGATTGGCCCAATCAGGCGGAACGCCAGATGCTCTCTCTCCTTCTCTGTTTCAAAGGGAGGCAGGAAAGACTTAAGAGTTTAGAAGGAACTAAAATACTTTAAAATATTAATAATAAAATAAAAACAAAGAAAATAATTAAATATATATGAAACAGTATCAAGCTCCCAGGGTGACAGTCATATTACCAGCAGGCACTGGGGAAGTCCCAGACTGGACTCAATGACAGGTGGGAACTGGATTCTGGATCTGGATTCAGGATCAGGATCAAAGGCAGATGAACAGACAGAGTCCTCCTCAGACGCCAGCCGTTGAAGAAAGAGGGCTGACCCTTTGATCCCGCAGCTTTTATACTGAGCATGAGGCAGATGGGACCCTGTGGGTCAGTTTTGGGTCATCTGTCCTGTCCGCTCCTCCCCGCAGGGGTGACCCCTCTACGCTTTTCTGCTTCCGACCCTCCAACAAGGCAAATAACAAAGTTGGCTGCCCTTGGTTGTTATAGCAAAAAGTATAAGCAAAAGCCTCTCTGCATGCTGTTCATTGTCATCAACTATAAACATGGGTCTTATCACTCTCAGAGTGAACAGTTCTGCACAACAGGCTGTTAATTTCAGCAGTTAGAAAAGGCCTAGCTAGCAAGTAAAGTTACTGAACAAAATTTGTCCTGTTTTACCTCAAACAGTCACAGAACCATGGAGGGAGAGAGGAAAGGCGTTCCTACCAGCTATGTTGTTAAGCTTTGTTTGTGTTGCTGGAACTATCACCCCTAGTGGTAGGACAAGGGGTAATGGCTTCAAACTGGAAAAGGGCAGATTTAGATTAGATCTCAGGAAGAAATTTTTCACTATGAGCGTGGTGAGGCACTGGAACACATTGCCCGAGGGATGGGACCTCCACAACTTCTCTGAAGTGTTCAGGATGGGGCTTTGAGCAACCAGGTGTAGTGGGAGGTGTCCTTGCCCATGGCAGGGGGATTCAAATTAGATTATCTTTAAGGTCCCATTGAACCTAAACCATTCTATGAACTTAGGTTGCCAAAAGTCTGTTGATGTACTTTATGGATTGGCTCAAGTGGACAAGAAAAAATTCCTGGTATTTTTTTGGGGTAGGGAGAAGAGTAAGAGGGAAGATGCTTTGTGAATGAGCAGTACCCCTTCTGTCATAACAGATTCCATGGAAAAATCTTAATGCAAATCTTAATGCTTTTCCTCCTTCTGCTAGTTGTTATACCAAACCAAGCTGAGCATTTGATGAATTGCCTTTGCTCCCACCCTGCTACAGTACTTAAGTGTTTGTAGCAAAGCAGTAAAATTGCATTGTGTCGCCTGTGCAAAATGGAAGATAAGATCTTCTATGTTTGATAGTAGGTCATCATTGGCATACAGTAAAAGCCTTTAAAAACAACTTTAGGTTAACTGGTGCTTATCAGAGTACAGTACAGTACTGTTATTTTAAAATGATAACAGCTTTGAGGAGAATAATGAGGTTATCTTTCCACTTGAAGTAAGATTTAGGGATATCTAATGGCAATTATGTCAAACACTACTATTTTTGTCTTTGGCATAACACTTCTTAGTTGGACTCTGGATGTAGCTATTTGAGCAATAGTAGTTGCTCACATAGTTCCTTTCAGAAAGGGTAAAAACAACAGCTGATGGAGAATTCCTGATTTTTACGCATGTTTGTCAGAACAGCTAGTTTAGCGGATCAGTCCTTATGATTACTGATAAGCCATGGCTTTTAAAGTACTTGCAAGTTGGTTCCATGTTCAACCTGAATGTGCAACCTGTGCTTTTGCAAGTATCAAATTTCCATTTTAAGTATTTTGTGGAGGTAATCTTGTGTGACATCCTGGGCAACACTTTCCAGTGTTTGACCCACCCTCATTGTGAAGAATTGCTTCCTTCACTAAGTGGGACTTTGCCTCTCTGCACTGGTGACCATTGCCTACCTTTTGTTCTTCTGCTGTGCACGTCTGAGAAGAGTCTGGCTTAGTCTTCTCCATAATCACCTCTTTGTCAGCAATTGGATCTCCTCTCCCACTGGTCCTCCTCTTCTTGAAATGAAACAAATCTAACTTCTTCTTGGTATGTTGTGTGCTCTGATTCCCTGGTAATCTGACTGGTCATCTGACTGGTGTCACTTAGTGACTTGCTCCATCTTCCTCCTTGCCAAACAAGGGGAACAACTTACTTTAATTGACCAGCTGGTTACAGTCATACTATTGTATCCTAGTATGAGGCGTGGCCTTCATCAGCACAAGTGTGGGGCTGATGCGTATTCAACTTGTCCTCCAGGATGCATGTGCCTTCTAATGCAAAACTGCTTTCTAGTGTGCTTCTACCCTGGCTATGCTGTTGAGAGGAGGAGGTTGTCCCAGGTGCAGGTCAAAAACCAACCTTTGTTTGCTTTGAACCTGGTTTCCACTATCTTTATTTGATGGCCCTTTGTTCTCAGAACAGACAAGTGGTTGATGCCTACCTGCTTTTTCAATGCAGTCAGAATTCTATCTCTGTTGTAACCCATCTGTGTTGACTCCTTTTCAGGTTGGCCAGTCCCAGTCTACAGTTGTGTAGCTTTCTTTGGTCATCTTCCTTGCTTTTCCCTCAACCTTTTTCATTTTTAACTTAGCCTGTTGAAATGAGGGGACTAGAACTACATGCAGTCCTCAGGGTGCTGTTAACCAGAGATTTTTATTACAGCATAATTCTGCTTTCTGGATGTTTTCTTTTTTTGTTTTTTCTTTCTTTCTTTTTTCTTTAGTAAAGTTCCTAATATTGGATTTCTCTTTTGGTTGTCATGAAATACTGAACTGCTGGAGTCATCTCTCACACTTGAGCTCTTGCTCATGAACGATGATTGTAAGCTCAGGAGCCATTACTTTACGTGGAGGCTAGGGATGGGTACTCCCAGTGTGTACAGAATTTGTTTATAAAAAATTCTTTTCATTGCCCACTTTGACCTGTAAGGTCTCTTTGCAGTTCTTCAGCCATTGTTTTTACTTTGAATGAAATCTCTTATGGAGCAAGCTTTCTTACTCACTGCTTGCTGTCTTTTCCAGTCTGCGCTGCTGAACATATTCATAAAACAGATTGCAGTAAAGGCCTCTGTGAAAATCCACCAGTGACCTGTTTATGGCATAGTGCTGGAGATGATTGAAGACTACCTGAGAGCTCGCTGAAATTCAGTTTATTCTTAACTGAACTCTAGCTTAAATCTGACTAGGTTTAAAAGATCAGTTATTTTCTGAGTTTGTCTCTTTTAAGAGGGACTAGTGATGCACATTTTTGGTACTTAAAAAAACCAGCCTGCCCTGTTGCTGTGTCCAGATTTATATAAACAAATGGAAAGAATGTTGAATTCTCTGGCTTGGAAAGGTGTAAGTGAAATTGGAAGATAAAAAGGTTTATAGCATTATTTCATAGGGTCGTAGTATTATAAATTTTTAAGTGTTGAGTATTACTTTAGTTGGTAGCGAGACTAGTTGTTATAAAATATGCTTTCTAGTATGGGGTAAAGCAGTTTAGGAAATTAATCGGTTTGGTAGCTTTCACTGAACTTTTTATAATGATAATAATATTCTGTGGCTAATGATAAATTGCACAGTGTTAAAGAAGATTAAGCACTAATTGGGGATTGGCTGAGGTTGCTCTCACCTTTTCTTTACATTCTTCAGACATGTCAACAAATTAGCACAGATGATTAAATTACAAATTAAAGTTCTTTAAAGGTTGTTGGGTAAGCTTTGTGTCAGGGCTGTTTATCTGGAAATATGTTGTACTTCTCAGGTGATCTGAAGAGCTAACTAGCCTTTTTGGCTATGTGGTAACAAAAGAGAAAACTGAGGTTAATTTGTGTTTTGGTGTGGGGTTGGTAGGGTTGTTTGTCTCCCTCCCGCAGCAGCATGGGTGTTCTTTTTTTCCTGTTCAGTCTTTTTTTTTTTTTTTTTTTTATTCCTCTTGAAGCTTTTTTGATGTTTGTGTAAACAGTCGGTCAAAGCAACTTACTTGTAAGGTGACCAGTCAGTGTATTGACAAGAACAGACACAATAGAAAACTGCATTAGGAGGCAAGCCATTGGGATTTGCAGTAAATATATTACAGAACACAAGTGAATTGCCGATACTGCTTGTTTAGCAGTTTGCAAGGGCAATGGTAGTATGGATTTTTGAATTAGAAGGGAAGGACTGTTCTTTCTCTGTGCTGGAACATCTAGTTGATGGCTGAGGATGAAATTGATTTAGAGAACAAAATGCTGCTGCCTTTATTTGTGCCATTTTAAAGGCTTCTATGGATTAGCAAGCAAAAACAAAAAGATAGCTTTCAGTTTTGGAGAAGGGGAGCAAGAATGGGTATGCTTGTTCAGCTGCATCTGGATTAAGTATTAAGTCTGTGAGGAAACCTGCTTTTTTAGGTCAAGAAAAGGAAAGGACATGTGAAACCGGGTGCTTTTTATGATCTGTGGAAATCTGCCTATTTATGAAATTGTTTTAAAGTGTTCTAAAACCCCCAAATTGCTGTGGTCTCTGCTTCATGGTATGATGAGCTCACCTTTTTTAAATGTAGAAGTTTGGATTAAATCCTTGGGGGGGAAAGGATGAAAAACCCACAATTTCTTGGGGGAAAAAACCTAATAGATCATTCTTTTGTGGCATTGCCACAACAGTTTCCATTTACAACAAAATCTTTGGTTTAGAAAAAAAAAAAGCTGAAACATTTATTGCTGCTCTTCATGTGTGAGTTTGAGTGTAAGGTCATTCTGATTTTCTGTTTTTGTAACTGGTTGTAAGGCTTCCAGCTGCTACTTTGCAGACAGCTAGCTGTCTGTGGCCTCAAATGATGGATGTAAATTGTGAGTTAAGCAAACACAAAATCTTTAATTAACGAGACCTATGGGAAGCTCTTAGGTTGTTTCTTTAAGCTGAAATAGGAACAGTAGAATCGCAGCACTAGAAAGGACCTAGTGCCTGCCTGTGTCCTAGCAGGATCGGCTCTACCGGTGTCATTCCTGATAGGGTGCTTGTTCTATCTGTTAGCAAAGACGTAACTGTAGTGGTGACTCGCAAGCTCTCTAGGTAGCAGAGTGCTTTTATGCCCTTGCTGTTGAAGTGCTTCTTCAGTTACAACTTCAGTCTTTTCTGTTGCAGCTTTAGCTCTTTACTATGCATTTTCTTCAACGTGGATAGGGAGAGCAGATTGTTCCCCTGCCTTCCAGAACCATTTTGTATACCTCTACAGCCTAACGTTCATTCTCTGAATGTTGTTGCCCAGCTGAAGTACAGTCCCCGAAATAAGTGCAGTACTCCAGGGGAGGAAGTGCCGTGCTGAGTAGCATAGAAAGTTTACTTAGCATACGGCTTATTGTGGTGGCAGCCTTTATTGCAACAGCATGCTATTGACTTACGTTCAACTTCTGATCCGCTGTGACCGAGAGATCCCTTCCTGGCCCATTATTTCCTTTTCCTTTATGTTCCTGTCTAGGCATGCTATGGTCCTTTATCCCTGTTTATCCCTATCCTTCCTTTTCCTTTGTAGTCCATTTTTCCATTCACTGCAAAGTGAGTTCTGAAGCTGTTCTCTGGCATATTCTGTCTTTCTCAGCTTGAATCTCTCTGCAAATTAAGGATTAGGGCAAATGAAGAAATCTTCATGCTTGTTAGTGGAAATACTGAAAAATACTGGGCCTATCATGCATGCAGACCTTCTTAATTTGCAGAAGAGAAGGATGTGTTTGTACATGGTTTAATCATCAAGGAGTTTGTACTTTTGTTCCCGTGAAGTTTTAGCTGGGCTGTTTGTATTGCTCCTAAGAGTGCTACGAGTGTCAAATTCTTAGGGAGGATGTTAACGTTACCTGCCTCTCTTAACCATAATTATTTTACCTTTTTGAACACTGCATAATTCTGATATTGTTTACTGCTGAAAAATAGTTCTGAGTTTAATTTATATCCCTGTTTCACATAGATGTTTATGGATAAGAGGCTTTTTAATGCCCTAAACTTAAGGAGTAGTAATTAAGTTGGAGTGTCTTTGCTCCTTCATATGCAGTTTTCTATCTGTTAGGCACTGTCCTTTCAGAGTTTCCTATCCACCTGACATTTGCAAGTTCTGCAAGGTGTCCACTAGCTGCTCAGTCTTCACTAATGTCCTGTTTTTATTTCATCAGGCCTAGTCAATTTGAAGACATTTTACTTGGAACACTCTGATCTATTTCTTTCCTGTTTAAGCTGCTGTGTTGACCATATATAACTAGTAATTTATATTAATTATGTGGTTGGTAATGATTATTGTATAGTTAAGACAGACGCAAAAAAAATACGGACTTCTTGGCCTGCTCGGTGTCCCTTGACCATATCTTTCCTTTTCTAGTTGAGGGGATCAAATCTTTTTTTTTTTTTTTTTGTTCTCCTATTCTAACCTGTAGAGCACTAGCTTTACTTTAGCTATTTCTTACTAGTGGCATGTAGTTAAAAAAATAAGTGTTTTTGTTGTATATGTTCATACTGTCTCACCTGACATAGTTTCCACTTCCTATATGCTTTCCTGTTTGTGTGAAGTCAATTAAGAATTTGGGATTTAGTCTATTGGCACAGTTCCATCCCTCCCTTTTTTCCTCTGTCCCTTCTTGCATTCTCAGGTGTATTAACTGTCATCCATGTCCGTAATATTGTTTCATAAAGAAAATGTTAGCTCTCTGTAATGCCGTTTTATCACCTTGCTCAGTAACAGGACCTATAAAGTTGATCTTGTGGGTTGACGTCTGCTTTCCTGAAGTCTTACTGGCTTTTTCATTCTTCCTTTCTGTCCGGATGATTGTAAACTCTGCAATGATTGTCAGTCTCAACCAAATTAGCTTTTATTTGGGCAGTTTCAATCAGTTCTTCTCTATTAGAACGTAATCTAGATGGTGTCCTCACTAGTTTTTCCTATTCACTGAGCAACAGAATATATATTAAAAAAAAAAAAGGAGGGGAAGAGACTTGTTGACATGTTCCCAAGGTTTCGCTGAAAGATTTCCAAACCTTTTTCCCATGTAGTGAAAATCTCCATTAGTTTCGCATTCCTTCCAAATCCTACGTGGTGGATAATTCTGCTAGTTGCTAACAAAAGAGCTGTCGATCTTCTTAACTTGTTATTCATTGGTGAGTCACCTGATGGCACTTGGAGCATTGATATGAACACCTTTTTAAGGCCTTAAATTGTTTCTCTGACTTGGCAGATTTTTGAAACTGAGCTGTGAATATACTAAGTGTTGTAAAATGGTGAAATTATGGTTAAGATACAAAAGTGCCACTTAACAAGTTTAATTTGGTAGTTATTTCTAGAGTCCAGGTGAATGTAGCATATTGAATTTTTTCCCATATTTCAGGCTCTTGTCTTGATGTGTCTTCATTACTGTCAGATGACATGCTTATGATTCAAGTCCAGATTCTACTGCTATTATAGTCTTACTTGAATGTTGATAAGGACTAAGTCCTGACTGGGAGTTTTGTTATTGACTTGCATAATGTAAACGTATATGCTTAGTTTGAGGAACTTTATGTTCTAATTTTTGGAAGCTGTGTGATTCTAGGCACTTCTCCAGCTATGCAAGAGCTCTGACTTTCTACTGCCGTCCCAATAAAGTGGCTCAGTGTGGCAAATGCTGCAAGAACATACGCAGAAATTTGGATGTGACTTGTGGGAGTGAGAGCAAAATAGGAAGTAGTTTTAAAATAATGTCCTAAACTAAAGGAAAAGCCGAAAGGGCTCTTTTCTGATAAGGGTGTAGCAGTTACAGGTATACTGCTTTTCTATGCCTCCTTTCTTTTTCTCTTCTTTTTGTCTCCTCCTTATTCTTGTGTAGTGTAGTGTTGCTCAGTTGTCCAGAGTAAATTAAGTTCTTAATGTCCTTAAGGGTAATAATGCAAAGAACACTGGATAATTTTGGAGACCATTTTTCTAGAGCACTGTAAGAGCACATGAGAGTGCGGTCCTGTGGGAAGAGGGGAGCTCACCCGACAGCATACTGTTCCCCCAAAAAACCTCTGCTCCCAGCTTAGTTATCCTGGTACTTTGGGCTGCTCTACTACCTGATGGATGCTTCCTGTGAGACTATTTAACTCGCTGATGTGTTGGTCTACTAAGCTGGCCCTTTGCCTCCTCCTATAGTAATGTTTTTTGCTTGACTAATTAGTTGAGATGTTGGACAAGTCCAGATCAAACCAGCGTGGTCTGAAGAAAGTGTGCCTCTGGAAGCAAAGGTAGCAAGACCTTCTCTTCTGGATTGGAGTCAGCATCTCATGGAATCTAAAAAGTGGTAACTGTGTGTGCTGGAAAACAACTTGGAAGTAAAATAAACCTGTGTGCTCACTTCGACATTTAAATACTTTGGTGCATATCAAAGGTTAGCTTAGGTGTGGAAACTAAGCTGTGGAACTAAAATTTGGATAAACACACCTCTTGTAGTTGTGAGTGCTTGAGTTAGATGGGCTAAGGTTAGATTAAGGGACAAATGTGATAACTGTCCTGTTTAGTCAAGTTTAAGAGTCTTGACATAGTGAAGATGTGTGAAAGGAGCACTTTAACATCCTGATAGCAGCTTCTTTGTTGCCTGTTGGCTTGGGTTCAACAGGATTTACAGCTGCAAATGGGATGGGCAGTTGTGTACAGTGGTTCATTGAGAGCTACACAGCAGCCTCTCTCTATTATTATAGAAAGCATTGAAATTAGACATCTGAAATACATCCAGTCACTTCACTTTACAGTTGAACGAAGTCCAAACCTGTAGTAGATGTTTGGCAAGTGTAGCTGTTGACTTGTGCATCATATGTGGCTTATGTTTAAATTAACATGACCTTTCTGTAATTTAAACTGACATCTAAGAGGATTCAGATAAATGTAGTGTCAGTACTGAATTAAAAAAAAGCTAATTTCACTTTGGAAACTATCTAGCATTCTGTGGCTTTATCATTTTGAGTTTTTATTCTGTTAATATTTCTGTTACTTCTTCCTCTCCCCACTCCCACCTGCAATATGGTGATGTTTTGGGTTTTTTCATAGCTAAAGATTTTTCATGCCAGTCTTCTGGGGTTTTAATATCATCATCTTGTGGGTGGCTGATCTTGCAATTAAAATGAGTAGCACAAATGTGGGGCAGAGGGAAAGCTGTATTTGTTAATGATATGTCATGTTAAACTGACAGCTTACGCCCAAAATACGGAGATTGTTCCTGTCGCTGAAATAAGCGTTACCCGTTGCCGCTTGTCAGATTGAATTTCAAGTATCTGTTGAGAATAAACCTTCCCACCCCCTCCTGTTGGTGAGAATATTAGTAATGACAGTGTTTATAATTTAAAATAGAGTTTGAAGGCCAACTTCCACAGTTTGTTGCAGGGTGGTTAATACGGCGGTAAAGGGGAGATGAATGTGGCTACTTGTGCGAGTCTATTACTCAGGAGGCCTGTAAATTTGATTGGCTGCTGCAGTTCTAGCAGAATCATTCGATTTGAGAGCAATAGAAAGATAAGATATCCAATTACCCAAATGATTTGCAGGGTTAGCCAACGTTGTCATGGAGATGCGAGTTGGAACAAATTAAATTTTAAGCAATAAAATAATCTTAAAGCACGTCTGGGAACAAGAAAATTTGGCAGTGGCACTTACCTGAATTGAATCTTAGCTTGACACGCTGTTGTATGACATTGATATACTATGGGGGCCTAAACTTTTAAATGGCATGTTACCTTTATTTTTTTTTTCCTTTTGCAGCCATTGCGAAAACAGATTGTGTAGTGTATTAGTCCTAAATAAAAGGGCATTAAATAATATATGCATATCTCAGTCCTCAACATGGATTCAATAACTCATGAATAGCAAAGTTCACAGAATGCTAGCCTTAATTATTTGAGGCTTTTGAATATTTAAGTTTTGAGATTTAATTATACCTCCAACATCCCCTCACCCCCTGAATTTTTAGCAACAAATTTTTGGAACGGCTTGAGTTTCTGTAGCAAAGTTCTAACAAAGCATACAAAAAGCTAAGCACAGTGGAATGTTTCTCTTTTGTAATTGCTCTGTGAATATGTGTGCTTTTTGTTGTCTTCACATATCTCGATCGCAAAAAGAATTAAAGCTACATTGTTTAAGTGTACTGCTTGTTTCAGTGATTCTGCTGGAAAAATGATACTACATGGGTACTAAATTTTAGCTCAAGACTGAAATACACACATGTAGTTTCTTCCTATGGACTTCTGAAATGTAGTATTTAACTGATTTCTGGCTTGCAGTAGGGATTAAAAAAATGGTCAAGCATGTCCTATAAAGAGGGCTTTTATCCATGTCTGTTAGACAGATGGAGATGAAAATTGGTCTGAGGTCAAGCCATTTGCAGCATTCTCATAGCCTTCGATTTTCTTCTCATCCCCACCACAGATAATCGCAAATGATTCAGTAATGACCCAAAGTGCAACATTGACCTTTACTCCCTAGTGGATTACTGTGTTACATGCTGTAAATGGCAGGAAGTCCATTTTGTTCTTCCAGAAGGAGTTCAGTGTTGTACTTGGCTTTCTGCGTGTTAAAAGTGTAAGTGGAGGCAGAGTACTTCAGAATTACCTTCTAAAGCTTTTGTGAATGTGATTTGACAGTATAGTCTTTTCTGTGCATTAAAGGCTGATTCTCTGAATACAATGGACACTTTTAGCTGAGCGTTGTTTTGTAAAGGTAGGCCTGGACAGCTTTGAGGAGTCTCAGCATTAATAAGTAGAGCAGTTGTCACAATGCAACTGACTGTTAAAAATAATGTGTTGTAAGATTTAATTTTTGCTTTAGATCACCATGGATGCTATAGCTAAAGTCACTACTAGGAAATGTATGGTAGATGCTGATAGGAGCAAAACTGAAACTATTATTGTTGAAACCTCTGCAGCTGAAAGGTGATTAACTAAGTCTCCTCACAGAAAGTTTACATTCTTCACTCAGAAGTGAGAGTGGTGGCTCCCGTATGCTAGGGCTTCCAGCATTAGTGATAAAATACACATGGGTGTTAGGTGTGGTGAGAAATACAGTTGGAGTTTGGATACTTGTATTATACTTCCTTCTTTTCACTCCAGTGCAAAAATCTGTAGTTGTTTTAGAAATTATGTTGATTTAAGTATGATATTGTACATCGTGCTTTGGAAAGTACAGGCTGTCAAAATGCAAAATGATCTGGAATAGACTACTGTAGAGGAAAACACTTCAATACTTATTTTAACAATACAAAAGGGAAAAAAATTACAGTTGTATATCCAAGCCCTTTCTTAACTGCTTAGTAAAATGACTTATTTAAATGAGTATTATATTTAGTAACTAGTCTGGCTGCTTTGTTCTTTGTAGTTATGTTAAGAATTCACTTTAGCAAGAGACAAACTTAAGTATAAACACTTGAGTTTGGCAATGGTTAGGTCAAAACATTTAAGTCCTTAATTAGAGGGAGCAGAGGCAAAAAAAGATTACATGAGAGAAGAAAAAAAATAATCTGTCAGCTCTACTTAATTTTACAAAATGCATCTGAATTCCTTCATGTTAATTTTTAATGATACTTCAGAAAGGAGGGTAGCACTTCAGTCGGGGGTCTGACAAGCTCGTCATTTGCAAATAAATCAAAAGACAATCATTACAACAGCAAGAACCAGTCAATGATGTAGTTTTGCCATTCTTTGATGGGCCCCACACTCAAGTCCTCTATTAAAAATGAATGTATTCAAGAGGCTCTGCATTAAGAACACAAACAATTAAGGGCACTTCAGATGCTTTGCTAAGAGCTGCCACAGAGCTAGGAGGGCTTCTACAGTCTGCTTTGCCAAGGAGCCAAAGAACATGGGCAATTAGTCATGTTTGTCTGTGCTTGAGCAGCTTTCTGCAAAATTTTTTTTTTGTTTATTTATTCTTCTGACTGCCCTACATGTCTCAAGATCAGCAGTTAGATAATAGCTATGTTGTATTGGGAGGCCTCTAGAAGTAACTGATAAGTACCTTTCTTTTAAGACTTTCAAATGCGTGAGCTCCAAATCTGGAATATATAGCTTACTCTAATGCCACCAATTACTGATGTCTAGTCTTGATTAATGAAGCTTTCCTAGACTCCTTCAAAAACAGGTTTTGCTTTCAAGAATGAATATAAATACACACACGAACATATATACTCAAAGATATTTCACCTTGAAAAGTGAACATACATTGCCTTTTGAACACCTAAATTTATATTTAAAGTAATGAAAGTTCCTTTTTCTCAATTCCGAAAACAATTCCTGATGGGCAGGATTGGGTGAATTATGCATTAAAACCTAACTTTTGCAACTCACTAGAGAACAAAAATATTTTTTAACATGTTTACGAATAAGAATAGTTTTTACTAAACATTTGAGGGCAGCAAGCAGGAGATGTATGAGATCTCATAGTGGATAAATAAGTACTTTATTTAATTGTATGTAGGAAATAGTGCTAGTAAGGCAAACTGCCTTTTAAATGTAATCAGACTTTTGTTATGAAGTGTAGAATAGTCTTTTCAGTTTCCTTTCAGTGTAAATCTCTCTTAACTACAGCTTGTCGCAGCAGCAATAGATCTCAAAATAAACTTATTTATGGCATGTACATGAAGTTTTCCTAGCACTGTGGATGAACATTAAGGATGCCGTTTATATATGATCACCAATAATGCCCTGCTTTGGTGAAACTAACTCAGAAGGATATTTTTTTTTTTTTTCAGTTCTGGTACTAAGTCAGGTGTGATAGTACTGAGGCAATCATTTTAAAGTAAGATTGACTGGGAAAGGGGGAAAGTTGATTATGCTGTCTTTTTTTAGAAAATTTAATTTTTATTTAACAGACCCTGTGCTGGGACTGGTAATTATCACATGATGCTGCATTCTCTTGTCTTAACTGCATACTGTCCTGTATGCTGTGTTATTACAGTGAAGTTCAGATATTTGGGACCTGTGCAGGAAAACCCAGTAATGAGGACAACTTGCATGTTTTATAGTTTATATATCTACTCAAAATAGATTTTTTTTTATAGTTACAATAAGGATACTTATCTCCATATTACAGAGTGGGGAGACTTTATTTAGGCCATACAGGCCAAGGAACTTTTCAGTAGAAACCAAATGAGTTTCTTCTTATTTTACTTTTTTCTTTTTCCTCACCTGCTGTGATTGATCCTGGCTTCTGTCCTGAAAACAAAGGTACTCTCATTGGTCTAGGGCAATTAACTTCTTGGACCCTAAATGTCTTAGCTAAACATCAGCCAATCAGACTGCTGTGTAACCATAGCTGACATACCTTGCTTTCTGAAGAGACATACTGAGTGTGTGGAAAAATACCCTTTAGTACCTAAATTCTCATAATCGTGTGGGTTTTTTTCTTTGTTAACAGACACAGAAGTTACCAGCAAGTTTGGTAATAGTTAAGTCTGATAACCGATAATAGTTAAGCTGGTAACTTCTTTGTGGTGCCTTCGCTGTATGTACTAAAGGCCATGCACCGAATGATGGATATTTTGTGGTTGCGGTCCAAACAAAACGGAAACAGACAGCTGTGGTACTGTGTGAAATGGCAGCTGTTTCTATTGAGAACAGAAATCTGTTCCCCTGGTTGCAGGAGGAGAAAGGTTAGCTGTAAAGCAACTGTCGCTTCACTGCCCGTGTTTAAGGGGAACCTTTTTGTTCTAGGAAGAAACCATCCCAGAACGACTTTGGAGACTCTTGTCTCCACAAAACTTAAGCGTGGATGTGCCAAACGCCAGGCTTTGGTCAGGCGGCATAGCTCAGCTTGGGTCAGAGAGACATGGCGTTTGACAAGTCTCAGTGCTATCAGCTATTTTTCCTGTGTCTGTCAGTGGTGAGGAAAGAGGTGTTAAAGCTTGCCAGCTGTATTTAGATCCCAAATCACCTGTTTGCTGAGACACAAAAGCAGGGGGTGGCTTTTGTATCCTAATTACTGCTTGACTGGTGCATAAGGATCAGCATGTTGCAGTGTCTTCCTAAGAAACTCAGGATGATGGGAAGGCTCAGGGAAAGGTGCGGCAGGTGAGCTAGCAATATTTTCATCTGACTTCTTTAAAAGAGTTTATCTTTGCTCAGGTTTATGGATGTCATCTCATGGAAACCCTGACGATTCCCAGCAGGGGTGTCATGCTTCTTGTCCCTTAAAAAAGCCCCAAGAAATAGCTACATGGTTTAATGATATGACAGAGACTGACAAGAGCTGTTCAGAGTGTCTTGTGTGTAGGTTGTGTTCGTGTCTGGATGCTGATGTTGATTTTGTGCAACTGTGCTACAGGAGATGTTTTTAAGGAAAACTGCAGGAGTTGGGCAAGTACCTTTAATACTTGAGGGTTAATTATAAACGTGCTTCTCAATGGTGGGCAGGTGTATAGGTCTGAAAAGCTGTAAGCACAGTTAAGACTGAGTAATGAGAGAAAAAGATCCCTGTACCCCACCAGAAATCCTGTGTTGAGACTGACATGGTGGAAGTGGGAGATACATAAAGCTGTCGAAAAGTGGGATGCAAACACTTTGTTCTGCTATCTTCTCCACTGCTTTCAGTGAAGGATTGTTCTGTTCTCTGCTGGTTCCTAGCCTCCTATTACTCACGGTTTCACTAATTTGTTGTTACTGACTATCACACTTTCTGATCTGATTCTTTTTCTGCATTATTTTAATTATCTCTCAGTATGGATGTTTTAGAAGTCTGTACCTTTTGTCTCCATTCTGCCTCGCTTCTGGTTTGGTATTTCTTTTGTGCTCCTGATGGTGTGTTTCTGTCAGCAAAACTAATTTTACCTTTTAATAAGCAGATAAAATTGATCATGAAAGAAACATTTTTCTTCCATGCCTGTCACCTTCATGTTATGCTGCTTGATAATTTGAGTAATAATAAATCTACCTTTTAAAAGGCTTTATCTTGGATTTAATGGATTTCAAAAATGCTTTACTTGTTAATGAGCTATGTACAAGGAGCAGATTTGTGCCTGAATGTGTATACAGATTAGGTGCTTTAGACATGGCAGATGTCCTAGAGTAGCTAGCTAAATCTCTATCTCTCTAAATATTAACTATTTCTGTTTGCAGTAGTATGAAGTTGTGGATTTTTTGTTACTTTCTTCACTGTGGGAGCTTAATACAATCCTGTACACTAGTTGATATATGGCAACAAGACTAAAACACAGTTTTAATCAAAATACTTTTTCTCTATAGACAGAAATCGCCAAGAGATTGAATACAATTTGTGCACAAGTCATCCCATTTTTGTCTCAGGAAGTAAGTAAAACTGTTCAGCTGTTAAAGTGCAATTATGTTGCTTTTCTGTTTGCAAATTAGCTAGTTTTAAGATGTTAATTTTATCACAATACACAAGTGTAAGGAACATCTGTTATAGCTGAAGTGTGCAAACCCCCTGCTAATTTGGTCTAACAAATCTGAGTTCAAACTAGTGACAATGGCTCAGTCTCATTCATTGCCCGAGCAGAGTGGGAGTCTGTAAAATATTACTGATGCAACAAAATGCTTTCGTTTCTAATCATGGTGACTGCTTATTTGATATTCAGTTGTAAAATGTGAATCTAGTGAAATAAGCATGCTTGTCTTGTCTATGTAATTTGTATCAAATTTTAATGTAAAAGGTGAGTCCTTTACACGGATGCAGAACACTGTTTAAGGTTAGAAGCCTGCATCTGATCTGAATGACTGTTTGTAGCATATTTTGGGCAGCTGCTGTTACATTTTGAACCCTGTTATTTTGGATATGCCTCTTCAAACTACAGTTTACAAGGAGTATTTGTAATTCCTGTTGAGTTCAGTGAAGCACTTCCTGTGCTTGTTTAAAGTTTCAGTAGGTTTTGCTGTGTGGGTGCAGAGTATATAAATGTTAAAATTGACAGTAATGTGAAGTTGATGTTATCATCCTGTCAACTCAATTAGAAACTGATTATTCATTTGCCAGAAAATTAATATTGAAGTGGAATGGGGGAAGAGGTGAGCTGGCTGCCTTCAGGGCTCTTGTTTGCTTTTAAAGAGGTGAGAAATAGGGCACTGTCACCTTTTACCTGCATCAGATGTCTTGCAATAGGTAGCCTGGTCTTCTGCAGGCAAACTAGCTATTCAGGTGTTTGTGATCCTGGTTTGATTTTGATGTGGTCAATACCTTAACACAAATTCCTCCCCATGCCCCTTCTTCTTTTGATAGCATCAGCAGCAAGTGGCCCAAGCTGTAGAACGTGCCAAACAAGTGACCATGGCTGAACTGAATGCCATCATCGGGGTACGTGGCCTTCCAGGTCTACCTCCTACAGTGTGTATAACTTGCTTTCATATCTTACTGTTTTGCTATTTTTAAAAATAAGCTTAATGTTTTGATATCTAACACTGTTTTGGTGCCCAGTGTTGCTGGAGTGTTTGCCTTGCTTCACACAGATTTTAGCAGAGATAAAGTTAATAGTTTACTTTGTCAGAACATAATTTTGTGCAGCAACGCTGTGAGTAACAGAACTTTTCCTGCAAGAAATATAATGATTAGGAAAGCTGCTTGTTTATTTGTAGGTATTGTATGTCAGTTGATCTAGTTACCTTTGCCTCATGCTTTTTGTGACACTTGAGTTCTTGGAGCCTGTACAACTATTCATTCTTCTTTCTTTTCCCTTTCTTGTGAATCTTTCATGAATTTTAAATTAGGAAGCTATTGAAAAGAAACTTCACTTGCTTTTGAAGTAGTATTAATTGTCTGACACAGTGTTCTATTAGCCTTTCACCAAGTTTGTGCTTCTAAATATGCTGAAATAAGTTAATGCTACTTGCTTGTGACTGGTTGTCAATCACAACTCATTTACTCTGTACTAATGAACTTTCTGAACCATACATTCCTTCCACTGCATGAGTTCATTTCCCCCGCCACTAAGTCTAGAATATTTCTCATGTTTTCTGCCCTTCCAGACTAAGTGAAAGAAGTAGCCGAAACAAGAAGCCGTCCTTTCTGATTTTATTCATATGTGAGCGCCTTGAGCGGATTCAAATTACTCATTTATCAATTTATGTTAATTGCTTGTGAGAAGATGCCCTGCTGGTCTTTATAGTTCCCTCAGACACTTTGTAATGATAATTAGACATGCTGCTGTACGGATTAACAGTGCCATAGTCCAATGACGTCTACAGACAATGGAACCAGTTAATCCATCTGTGCTTAAAATTACATCCCAACTGGAGATGGAGAAAAAAAAATAGGAGTGAGGGAGGATTAAAAGAATGAGCCTCAGCTTGAAAACTCTCCTTTCATCAGTTTCTCAATTGCAGATCTGCAGTCGGTTTGCCTGTGGTAAGCTATTGGCAGTCAATTAGGTGAAATAAACTGGGAGGGTGACCTTCATTTCCTTTTAATAGCTTTTCCTCCCTGAAATGGGGAGCTTCAGTGGATTTTCAGCTTAAATTTTATTCAAGCTGCTTTATTACACTTGACAGATTAGCTTTGCATAAACATACCCCCCCCTTCAAATCTGAGCTGTTTTTTCTCTTCGTATCAAATTTTGACTGTTACTTAGTTGATTTGCTAATCACATCTCAGAAACCCACACAATTACATCTGTATTTGTCACAATCTCCTCTGTGCTTTGCTTGTGTAATGAATTACTTTATGAATACCTGATTTGATCTTTGAAATACAGCACATGTACCTTTGTGGTATTTGATTAGCAAAGATTAGAGAACTGTACTTTCTTGCATTTTTTAAAATGAATCACTTTAGGATGAAAATGGAATGGAAAACCCTTTTTAATGAACTAGTTTTAAAGAATATTTTATGCAGTAAATGGAAATATATATTAAAATATATTTTAAAACATTCTTGCTGGACTTAGGATAGTGCTACTCAGCCAAGCCATATTTTGCTATCTCAAGCATGTTTTTAAAGTCTGCACAATATAGTCTTTTAACAATATAATCTTTTAAAAGCGACAGGATCTACAAGTGCCACATGCAATTAAGAACTTTTCTGGGGGGGAAAGCTCTTCGGAAGCATGAATAGAAACCTCCAACTCTTTCGTTTTTAAGTTATCCAAGATTCCCAGAAGAGATACTTTCCTGTGTCTTCTGAAAGACTTCTGAATGATGCCGTACAAATCCAAAACTGTGAACATGAGATGAGCATGTTGGGCACTAAATTTCTTTGACCATGTAGATGCTTGCATATACATAATGCTAAAATTAGATGTACGTCACAGTGATCTTTTACAGTCTTATGTGATCAACAATTATCTTGTGCCACACAATAAGTTTCATGCTCTGACATATGCTTGATTTTGAAAGGGATGGTGTGCATCCTGGAAAATCTGAATAGCATAAAATTGGGTTGACAATTCAGTGGACCTTTGCTCCCCCTCACTGAGCACGCAGCGTGTCAAGCCCTCTCCCCGGAGGGGAGGGGACATCAGAAGCCTGTCTGTTCCTACAAGCGGCAGCTGCACCAAGAGTGAGCAGTGCCCAGTTTGATAGCAGCTGTCAGTATTGTTCAGGGACCTGACTTTATGTAAAGACCAATAGAAGGGCCGTGCTGTTCAAGTGCAGTGTCTTTCAAGATAAGAAAAGAAATAGTAATTTAACAGTTTAGACATCTATTATGAGCATGGAAGATCATGAAACTTCTTTTCAGAATGCAAATAGGCTGGAGCAATCTGTAACAGTAGAAGGTGCAACCGAGTGGCCTCTGGCCTCTGATTACCAAGGATTCTTACCTACAATAAATGTTGAGGATAGGGAGAGTTTAATTTCCCTAGCTGATATTCACTTGGCATAGTTTCTGTTTATTAGATAAAATCTGGATTTTTGTCGGGGTTTGACTTCTTTCCCTTCCTTCCTTTCTCTCTTTACATGCCATTATTTCCTGACACTACATAATTCAAGAGCTTCCCAATTGGCTTGCCTGAGTTAGGGCAATTCCTGTTGCTGCTGGGCCTCGTGGAAGTTCTGGAAGGGAACAAAGCCTTTAATTAGTGGGAACAACTTTTTTGAAATAAAAGATGATTTTAAGCTATCTTTATTTTATACTTTTTTATTTCCCGTTGAAAAAGCGGAAGCCTATTAGAGGACAGGCTGTGAGGATAGGAACTTGTAGTCGCATGGGACTGAGATTTTCAGAGAATTTACACCTACAAAGTCAAAAGACAGGCTTTGGAATTGGTGTTTCTTAAGCATGTACAAAAGATAATGAATGAATTGACACATTTAAAAAAAAAAATAAATAGTTCGACTCAGTGAGCTTGTAAGCAGTGCTAATCCTCTGTGTTGACTGAAAATTCTTACTTCAGGAAAGAACTGTGGATGATATTTGGTTATTAACAGTCAGAGATATCTCTGGCCTTATAGTTTTCCTGCATGTTCTTGGAGGCTTTTAACTTCCAGCCATGGGGTAGCAGTGTGGCTAAACAACCTCCTTGCCAATTTTTTAATACATAATTTAGTATTTTTTATATTGAAGTTGAATTAAGTAGCAATTTTGCTAGATAAATACTAAACAATATAGAAACCTTTGACTTAAAAGATGAGTGCACCTGTTAACTCCTTGGCACTACTGCAGCTGCAGGCAGTGTCCACTTCCGGGGTTCAGGGAGAATCCAGATCATGGTATGAAACAATTAGGTACATTAGCACGAAGGGATTTTTTTTTTTTTTTTTTTTTTCCAGGGAGAGATATGATCTGTCTGGAGAATCAAAGGTACTCAAAGTTCATTCTAGAAAGTATAAAGGACAGTTAAATTGGTCTGTCTAGCTATACAAAATGCAAAATATGTTAGATTTACTTTCAAATTAATAAACTAGGTAGTTTTATGAGTAGGATGTGCAAATATCTGAATGGGAAATAAAAGCAGCAAACTGGGATCTTTTTTAGGATTGCATTTTAGTTGCACAATTTCAGTGTACCACTGAGTAGCCAGGTATGTCTTATTTTGCCTTTTGAGATGCGTTGCTAATGGTGCTATGAAATACCTATCTTTTTGGACTGACAGTTCTCCTGAGACAGATTGAGTTGTAGGCCTCCAAGAGGCCTCTCCACTGTTGCGTGAGGTGATTGGCTAAAGGATTAGCAAGATGCGGGATTATTTTTTCTCTCTTGCCTGTGGTTGCCAGCTATCTCTGGGATTGTAGTGTGTGAAGCTTAAGAGGATGAGGTTAACCTCTTGAGGGTTTATTCTTATGAGTGTGTAGTTAATCCTTAGAAAGCCTATAAATAACTAGGCTGTATGTTTCATTATAAAATAGAAATACAGACTAGAGCAGAAATGAATGCAGAACTTAGTGCAAGGGAAGAGCTAAGCAGCTGTAGCATTACTTTAGATCCGCCTCAGCCATGATCTGCATTATGTGCTGAGGAAGGGGAAATTGCCTAGTTCTTTTAAATTAAATAAAATGAGATCTAGTGAGCATAAGACACCGTATCCTCACTTCTAACAAACTAGTTAAACCCAAGTCTAAATTGCTAACTGGCAATAGGAACTGTATTGTGTGGCAACATCCTGGGTTATTCTCCATATTTTGCTTTTTTAAAAAAATGCAGAAACCTTAATTACATGCTAGGATTCTGTCACGGTAGGTACTTTTAGAATACAAAGGCTACAGACTTGTAAACTAAGTTTAAAATAGGTAGCAAAGGAAAAAGGTATCTGTCAGCATGACAATTAGTATTCTCAAAATACCAGTCCTCAAACAATGGTCAGATTTTTATTGTTAGTGCCACTAAGTTTGAGGAAAAATAAGAAAGCGTTATTGATGTGTGTTGGTAGTTTGTCCTGTGCAAAACAGAAAACCTGGGAGAAGGCGTGTAAAATGTGAATGAAGAGATAGTATTAACCAAACCTGGTTTACGCTTGGCACATACCACTCCCCCCTGCAGTCCCTGCACTCTGGACTGATGGGGAAATAGACGACCTTGGAGCAGCAATATAGAGGAGGATAGTGTCTAAACGAGACAGTAATTTCCTGGAGAAGAAGGTGTTCTTGGTCATTCTGAAGAGGGGAGTCAAATGAGTCCAAAAGTCAGATGTAATTGAGCTGCAGGGCAGGCTTCCCTTATCTTGCAGGATTTCACATACGGGTGGATAGAAAAAGCTGCATCTTGGTTCTTGTCCAAAAAAAGAAAAACAAAAGATCTTTAGGTGGCTCTCTTATCTGGATCTAATAACTAAGTTACATGTCAAAGGTGAGACCAAGGATATGGTTACAAATTTGCAACGCTGAACAGCTTTGAAGAAAGGAGTGAAAGGGAGATGGTTGGAAAAAAATGCGGTTAGCTAGAGCTCAAACCTGAAGATACGCAGCTGCAACTGTGAATGCAGAGGGAAAGTAGATTCTGAGATTAGCATGTGAAGTACCAACAGTGAGTTGGTACCACTTGGTAGATTACTGTCTACTGAGCAGAAGTTGGGGATATGGGATGTATATGTTGAATGGCATGGAGCTGTAAGTTGGTCTGTTCTGCAGCAGGACAGAGGTGCAGGGGGACTGGTAAGATTAGAAAAATCTAATGTATGACTGGTAAGATTAGAAAAACCTGTGTATGTGGCAATAGCAAACAGAAGACCAGAAAATTCAATGGAGAATGTGGTTTCAGGAAGAATTAGGTAGATAGAAGCAGAGGAGATTGAAATGCCAGAAGAAATGATTCCTTCTTTTTGTGAACTTGACTCCATATGGTTCTGTTAAACAGATTGGTTTGGAAGGAGTCATTTCAATGGAATGGAAAGGACTAAAGATGGGTCAAAATGCTGGAAGAGTACAGTTCAAGGCAAGGACTTACAGGAAGTGTCTTGAGTGAGCTTTAATAAAGAGAATATGGAAAGCTACCGGAAAGACAAAATGGGGGTTAAGGGTGGTTTTGCTTTTCAATGTGGTTGAGGCAGAGAAGCGTCAATGTATGTGTAAAATTCATTGGCACAGAAGGGTGGGTTATTTAATCCCAGAGGAAAGGATTGCTTCCTCCAGAGAGTGATTCAAAGCACCTCTCTTGATTGAAGCATATACAGGCAGAATAGCTTTCCATGCATGAAGATAGTTTTTGTGAATATTATCCTCTTTTTCCCTAAGTCAGAAAGGAAGTAAAAGGAGACAGACTGAAGAGATGAGCATACCTTCTCTTACAGATGTCTGCTTTGCATTCATACTTGAAGTGAGACAAGTTGGAGAATTGGAATAGGTGAATAGTCAGTGGGCTGAGATAAAAATGTGATGTGACCTTCAGTGCTTATCTTGAAAGAAGTCTTGACATGTGGTAGGTTTGGAGAAGGGAGTTGGATGGGAAGAATGAATCAGTTGTCCCAGACAAAACAAATTCAGCTGGGACTGTACATGAGGTGAAATGAAGCAAAGCATGGTCATGGAGTTGTCCTGGAACATGAGTAGGAATAGAGAAATGTATTGGGAATTTACATGTTGAATGACGTAGAGCTGTAAATTGGACTGCTTTGCAGTAAGAGAGAGAGGTGCAAAGAATGAAGCATACAGATCCAAAAGGAACTAAGGTCTAGTTTTGAGAAGCAAACACTGATGCGCTGAGGTGAACTGTTGGTGTGCTGATAGGGGAAAGGGTGAGTTCTGGGTGTGGACTGCACAGGCAAAATACCCGTAACTGGGTGACTGTGACAAAGGTGGAGTCAGTGGGAGTAGGAGAGTGCAGAGAGATAAGTGCAGAGGGGCTGGAGGAAGATACAGGTGGACACCAGTGCTGTAAATATTAAACATGTGCAAGAAAACAACAACCCACAGGAGTTTTTTTTTGGGGGGGAAGAGCAAGGCAAACTGTTGAGATAGGGGGCTGTGTGGGAGAACTGGAAGAGAAGGGAGAGAAGTTTGCTGTTGTTGTTCATGCACAGAGCAAGACTAGCATAGGAATTTAGGATAACTTTGGGAAATACTAAAGGCAGGGCAAAGGCACAGTTTGTACAGCAGTTTGCTGTACCTCTTCAATATGCTGAAGTTTGTATACACTGCAGGATTCCTGGTATTTGGTAACTGCATTAATTTATTTTTTTTTCAGAGTACTTGCTGAACTACTAAGGCTGCTGTCTTGTATAACATTTAATTCCCTGAGAATGTCCAGTACTGTTTTTAAAGGTGCTGGCTAACTGTAGTTCTTTAGATACCTCCAAGCAGTAGTACTGAGGTAGTAAAAGCAAGGATTAGCAAAAGTAGATTGCTGAAATGCATATTCAGAAGTGATTGTCATTTGGTAGGTGGAAGTTTTTATTAGATTATATATGGAATTTCCAAGAATCTGGTCTGTGGCTTAGAACAGTAGATGAAAATCAATGTAGTGCTGTTCTCATGACTGTCATTTTTGTCATTCTTTGATATCACTGAAATGTTTTTGTAGTTAGTAGTAGCTGGGACAAAAGGGTGATGAGCATAACTTAAAATACTGTATTTAACTTCTGGATTTTAATTTACCAAAAAGCTTTTCTACTCCATCATTACTATCTTCATGTTCAGCAAGATTGAAATTTCTGGAGACTAAAAGAGCCTGGAAGGAAAATAAATACTTTTAAAGATAATCATATGTCAGTAATAAAACTGCCCTAGAGTAATATCTCTTAAGTAATTTCCAAATTGGTGCACGCTTGAACTAGTTGGTTTTGGCTGCTGTGGCAGCAGGAACATGCTTTTGAAGTGGTGTTGGGTGGTAGTGGCGTGCTAGCAGTAGCTAAAAAGGCAAATACATAGATTGGAGGTTAGAAGGTGAATAATAGCAGGAATTTATGGTTGCCCCAGAAAAAAAAAAAGTGTTGGCAGTTTCTGCAAACAAGAAGCAATGTCTGCTGACAGCTTCATTCTAGAGACTTAAGGCTTGCCTCTTGAGTCTTCAGAGAAAGCAATGTGTACTTGTCTAAAGAAAAGCTTTGTTCGGGAACTGACTTAACACTGACAGTGATCAGAAGAATATAACTGGTTTCAGAAAACCAGCCTTTGTCTTGTCTGGACCAAGAGAACTTAAGGTCGTCTGCTGTGGTTTTGAATTTGTTACTTTCCTTTAGAGGCTGGGAAGTCCTTTGGTGAAGACATATTTTCCTGCACAAGGATCTTTTTTTCCATTTTTATTTTGACTCTACCCCTCCACTCCCTCCTGCCCTGTGGCGTCTGTCCTTATAAAAGCTTCTCTGGTTCTTCCATTGTTGCCGTCTTTTTCCTCCAGTGCAACTTCAGCTTTCCTGTTTGTCCCTTATTTCTTCAGAATTCTGCCTAAAGGGGGGAAAAAACCAACATTATTTAACCTAAGAAAAAAACTCTCAAAACATTATTAATACAAGGACTCTTAGAACTTGCTCTTCTGACTTGTTTCTATTTCCTTTTTTTGCTGTAAATTGTTTTGAGACAGGACCTGTTCTTAAGACAGTCCTGTAGCACATATTTTTATCAATGAAAAAAGCTGTATATACAAACACACAGAACTCTTATGTTTTATATAAAAGTGTAAACAACCAATATATATGTATTTGTATTATACATACTAGTATGTATAATATATAACAGTATATGTAGTGTACAACGTGTTAATAATACATTAAGATAGAAAATATATCATTGTGTATATATGATACATAAAATGTTATATGTGTGTATATACATATAAGGTTATGCTAGCAAAAGGGCTTCTTTAGTTCATGGACTCCTTGTGTTGCCAGCATGGCTGCTGATAGAAGCACTAGCCATGCTTCAGTGGGTCTGTACTTGGTACAAGCTCTACTAAGTTTTAGGTTGATTTACAGTGCCTAAAAGCATGGAGGAGGGAAGAAAACCCTTCTTTTCTGTTGGCAAAAGACCTTATGTGAATGCAGCTACACCACTGGAGTGCTAATGCACCTTGGGGAGAAGATGTCACTGAACTGGAAGAATTCCATCTGCTGGCAATATCCTGCGTCCTCGCTGCAGGGCTCTGCCGACGTGGGACGATCCGCAGAGGCTCCACATTGTAGCTAGGCTGCTAGTGCAGATCTAATCTTGTGAATGTGCCAGTCATGCTGGCAGTACTATATAATTATTCCCTCTATGTCAATGGGATGTTAAAAATCTTGACATTTAATAATTATCACTAAACTTTTGCTAAATAGTTAATTGCTGATCACTTTAGTGGATAAACAGCTGATGTGCTCGTTCACTGGGTGCGGTGACAAATCATTTGGGTGGGATCACCCACATCTGTCGTTTCAGCTTACAAGAGTGATCTTTTAAAGGAGCCCTGAAGTGTAATATCTCTTTATCTGTCTAATTCTGGTGCCTGGGCTTGCCTGCCAGAATGCCAGAAGGAAGGGCAGAGAAACCTAGCTGTTTAAAGTGAGACAAAAAGGCACGGCGAAGATTAGAGTTGCTGCCCAGCATAGTGTTAAGATAGAGTGCTGCCTTCTTTCTTGAAGTCTGTATGTCTGATCTGCAGTGGTGATGTGGGAACTAATCGATAGTTAATAAGCTACCCTTGGAAATTATTTTTGTACTTGCTATTTGCATTAATTGGGGAGCACTGAAGACGTGTTTCTCAGTTCTGTGGGTATAAAGCTAACTACAACGTTAAAGTCTAAAAATGGAACCTTGTGATTCAACATAAGTACTGTGTGTGTACTTGTAGGTAGGCTGGTACTAGCTACGTAATTTGAATTGATGGCAACCCAAGCCTTTCTCATTTTGAGAGACTTCATTTTCCTCATTTAAAAAAAAAAATAAAATCCTCATGAAATACGGAACATATTCTAAAATACAAGCTAAAGAATATATTTAGTATTTATGTCTTATATAAGGATTTTAAGGAGCTCTCAAAATTTCCTCTAGTAGTAATGAAAAATTGAATTTAGAGTTTTGCTAGGTAGATGCAGGCTTTGGTATACCACTTTGACACTTGTTGGCTGTCTCAGTTGCCTTCTGTGGGCTTTTTGGAGGTGACCAATGTATATGTAAATTTGCTGGCCCCATGTTAGAATCTGTGTTCTTTTCCTGTGTTACAGTTTTTCTGTGGAATATTTTTCTCTTGAACTACACCACCAATCAATAAATATTTTTTTTTTTTTCAGAGAAGTCACTGTGGCCGCTTCATGACTGCAACTAGTTTTTGTATTCTTTCTGTAGATAGAGAAGAACTTCTAGCCTTACAGAGCAAGCGTATGGGCAATTATGCTAGTGTTTACACTAACTTTCCTTACTGTAGCAAGATTTAACAATGTAGTTTAATCTCTAATGCAAGGAGGAAAAAAAAGAAACCAGACTCTAGAGCTGGCCAGGCTTAGTATTCTGTGGGAAAACTGTGCAGCGTAAATCTGTAGAAGAAATACATTTTACAGTGAAACAGGTATGCATTGGTGTAAAAGTGTAGTGAGACCACCAGGGCATGAAGTGGTCTTTTTAATCTTCATGACCCAGTTGGAATCAGCATTGCTTTTCCTATTTTGAGTTTTCTGAAGAACAAAGAGGACACAAGACTTGATTCCTAAAGGAGGATCCCATAGCAGAGGACTGAAAATAAATTCTGAAAAGGAGGGAAATAACACAGGGAGGAAGGAATCAAGGTACTAAGTAGAAAAAGGAGGTAAAGGAAATCAGATAAAAGAAAATCAGGAAATCAGATAATTGAGAACCATAAACCTCATGTTGTTTTGCAGTAGCTTCATGGAGTACTTTGGATATGCTGAGGGTCTTGTGTCTGATTTTTTTTTTTTTTAATAATAGATAAAGGTGGCAGAAGGGCTTAGTTTGTTAGTGTGTTTATAATCACTGTATCAGCAAAGCAGTGAAATAAAACTTCTTAGCCTTGTTTCAGTTACCTTAGAGATGAATTTAATTTGTGAGAAAAGGACTGCTTGAGGAGTGTGTATAGAGGGGGAGAAAATACCCAGTATAGCATCAGTTTTCTGGTTTATGTGAGGCAATTTATGCAACCCCGTACTGCTTAAAAAAAGTTGATGTGCAATTGAGACTTATTAGTGTGGTTTGTGTTGTTTGAACAAGTGGAAACAGGAACTGAATTTGAAGAGCATTCTGTTCAGAAATTTAACATTAGCTTAAAGCAGATTCCCATAGTAGAAAACAATAACAAAGAACAAACTTAAGAGAACTTTTTTTATCTTCTTTCTGAATTTGATATTTGCTTTCTGACATCAATTCTCTACACAGTAAAAAGTTTGATTTTCTTTTTTTTTTTTGTGGGAGTGGAAAAGGTGAGATCCAAAGACGCTACCCTATGCATCTGCTGTAATAAAGCATGAAAAAGGATTTTTCCCATGAGGCAGTTGGGTCTTTGATCATGCCACTGCCACAAAAATTTTATGTATGGAATATATGGCTTTGGATAGCTTTTGCTGATACTGTCCTTCTGTAGACTTAAATCTCTGTAGTACAATGACATTTCACGTGGTTCATAAGTGGAAGAGGCTTGCTGAAGACACTGTTTCTTTCTTCTGAAGGGACATTCTCTTCCTGCACCCAAGGCACAGTGGCTTGTTCATATAATGGATAGTTTTCAAATGACTTCTACAAAACTACAAAGGCTCCATTCTCAGCTCACTAGCTGGAGATGCAGTGGTGGGCACTTCCAAGTTTGTTTACTGTGGTATAGTGTAGTTTCCTATCTGTCAGAGTAAAATCTGCGTGTTTAGAAGAAGAGGAAGTAAGGAAACCAAATGAACCAAAATAAACACAGATGTTTCAAAGGAATTGGGTAGAAAATTAAGCAATGATAGTCGTAGCTCATTTTTCTAAAATGTGTTTAAACAGGGAGAAAGCAGTAAGCAGTAAGAATTGAAGAAACAGAATGCCTCAGGTTAGATGGGATCCCTGAAGGTCATCTGGTCTGCCTCCCTTGCTCAAGCAGGACCTCTTTGAGCCAGTTGTGCAGGACCCGTGTGGATTTTGAGTATCTCCAAGGACAGAGACTCCACAACCTCCCTGGGCAACCTGTGCCAGTGCTCAGTCACCATCACAGTAAAACAAGTGTCTCCTTACATTCAGGAAGCCTCCTGTGTTTTAGTTTGTGCCCATTACCTCTTACCCTGTTATTGGACACCACTGCAAAGAGCCTGGCTCTATCTTCTTTGCACCCTCCCTTCAGGTATTTGTATACATTGATAAGATCCCTTCTGAGCCTTCTCTTCTCTGAGCTAAACGGTCCCAGCTCTCTCAGGCTGTCCTCATATGTGAGACACTCCAGTCCTGTAATCATCTTTTTGGCCTTTCATTGGATGCTCTCCAGTATGTCCATGTCTCTCTTGTACTGGGAAGCCCAGAACTGGACATGGTATTCCAGGTGTGGCCTCAACAGTGATGAGTAGAGGGGAAGGATCACCTCCCTTGACTTGCCAGCAATAGTTTATTTAATGCAGCCCAGGATGCCATTCACCTGCTTTGCTACAAGGGCACATTGCTAGTTCATACTCAAGTTGGTCTCTGCCAGGACTCCCAGGTCCTTTTCTACAAAGCTGCTTTCCAGGTGGGTGACACCCAGCCTATATTGGTGCATGAGATTGTTCCTCCCCAGGTGCAGGACTTCGCAATTCCCCTTGTTGAACTTAATGGGATTCCTGTCAGCCCATTTCTCCAGCCTGTTGAGGGCCCTGTGAACGTTAGCACAGCCATATGGTGTATCAGCCACTCCTCCCAGTTCTGTGTCATCAACAAAAAAAGCAAACTTAGAGCTTAGTTCTGCAGATTGCTGCTATGGTGCTGAAGATCAGGGTTAAGTAGACCAGAATGAAGTGTATTGCAGGAACTGCTAACATACTTTGTGATTAGTTAGTGTAATGGTGGTATTGTCAAGGAAAAAGATACATCCAAAAGCAATGACGAGGAAACACAGCTTCTGCTGCTTGAAACAAGGTTAGAAAATAGAGTAGTAAGTGGTCCATGCTGGGTACCTTATTTATCAGTCTGTTCACCTATCATAGAATGGTCTGGATTGGAAGAGATCAAGTCCAACCTCCCTGTCATGGGCAGGGACATGTCTCACTAGATCAAGTTGTACAAAGCCCTGTCTGACCTGGCCTTGAACGCTTCAAATGATGGGGCACCCACAACTTCCCTGGGCAGCCCGTTCCAGTGTCTCACCACCGTCATTGTAAAAAGTTTCTTCCTCATGTCCAATCTAAACCTACCCTTTTCAGTTTAAAACCATTGCCTCTTGGTCTGTCACTACAGGCCCTGGTAAAAAGTCTCTCTCCATGTTTTTAACAGGCCTGCTTTCTATATTGAAAGGCTGCAATAAGGTGTCCCTGGAGCCTTCTCTTCTCCAGGCTGAACAGCCCCAACTCTCTCAGCCTATCTTCGCGGGAGAGGTGTTTCAGCCCTCTCTGATAATTTTTATCACCCTCCTCTGGACCTGCTCTAACAGATCCATGTCTTCCTTGTGTTGGAGATCCCAGAACTAGAGGTAGTGCTCCAAGTGGGGTCTACATGACAGCAGTGTAGAGGGGGAGAATGCCCTCCCTCGCCCTGCTGGCCATGCTTCTTTTGACGCAGTCCAGGAAATCATTTCTGGGCTGCAAGTGCATATTGCTGACTCATGTCCAATTTTTTATCCACCAGTATCCCCAGGCTTCCTCCGCAAGCCTGCTCTTAATTCATTCATCCTCCAGTCTGTATTGATACCAGGGGTTGCCCCAGTGTGGGTGCAGGACCTTGCACTTGGCCTCATTGAACCTCATGAGGTTTGCATGGGCCCACTTTCTGAGCTTGCCTAGGTCCCTCTGGATGGCATCCCATCCCTCAGGTGAATCAACTGCACCACTCGGCAAACTTGCTGAGGCTGTAACTCAATCCCATTAGCTATATCATTAATGAAGATATCGAATAGCATTGGTCCCATTATGGACCCTTGAGGGATGCCACTAGTTACTGGTTTCCCCTGGGATGTTGAGCCATTGACCCTTTTTAGATTGAGTCTCATTGACTCTTTGGATGTGGTCATCCAGCCAGTTCCTCAGCCATCTAATAAGCCATCCATCAAACCCATATCTCTCCAATTGAGTGGCAAGAATATTGTGAGGGACCATATCAAAGACCTTCCAGAAGTCTAGGTAGATGACATTTGTAGTTCTTCCCTGTTCACTGATACAGTCACTCCATTGTGGAAGAATGGATATATTCTTACGGGATGTTGTTTGTCATCGTGCAGTATGTTCTTAGGTGTAGCTGAATTACTCTTTTGAAAGTACTTACAGAAACTTAAATGCAAGTATGAATTAATGGCTTAGACTATCTAATGAGTTTACTGCTGCTGGATTTGACTGTTGATAGCATGGGTTGTGTGTGCAGGGATTTTTTTGGATTTTTTTAGAATGAGAGAGAAGACTAGATCTGACAGGAGCATAACCTTGAGTTGTTTCCTTTTTTTGTAAGGCTACGTTTGCAATGTTGGTTTTAAGAATCTTTCTAAACAGTGAGGGAGAAGGTTATCCCTTGGTTGGCTAGCTGTATGTGGTCAGGCAGTGGCCCTTATATGTTCGTCGTCCATAGACATTCGATACAGGCTGTCACTTCTTTCTGGTACTTAAGCAAGCAAATAAAAAACCTGAAGATTTCCCTTTGGGAAGGGAGAGATTATGGCAACAAAATTGAACACAGTAATACATGTTTTTCTCTCAGATCTTTCTGTCTGCTTCAGTTTAACAAAATCACTTTTCTTCAGATTTACAGAAGTTGACATGAAATAGTGCCCTTTACATTTTAGGTCTCTAAATGACTTGTGCTTGCCAGGTATTTTTTCTGAACGCCTCTATGGAGCTTGGAGTAATCTGTTGACAGTGTTACTGGTGCTAGTGCTGATAAAGTTTTTGAAAAATTTTTCTACTCTCAGGTGTTTATTTAGAAGGGCACAAGAGAAGACAGTTGCTGTAGTTTAGGACCAGGTATAACTTTTTTTCCACTGTTGATGTATGATCACATCTGAATTCTTAATTCACTGCTTTTCAACAGATAATGGATAGTACATCACACATCTGTTTAAGAACAGAAGAATGCTCTTAACTGTTTAAAACTAGGAATTCAAAACTAGATTTTTAAGTAAGCCATAGGTATTTGTGACCTCAACAGAGCTACTTTAAGGTGGGAAGTGGGATTGTAGGAGCTTATGCTCTATCTTGATAAGCAAGGAGCCTAAAGGAGGTATGTCATTGTTTATGTGTAGTAAGTCTTTGTGAAACAGATTTCCTAACTCTCTCTCTGGAAGTCTGTGGCAGAGATTGAAAATTAATTCCAAATTTTAAGTCCTAGGTAAAGAGCTCTCTATAGCTGGAACTTGCCTAGGGTGTGGGAAGGGAAAAGCTACGGCCTTTAAAAGTCTTAGGAGGTGCTTGCTCAGAGAAGCAAGTGCCTTGCTTTTCATATGTTGATTTTCAGGTCTTTGCGGTCTGGTTAGGGGTATTCTGGGAAAAAAATTTGGGACAATAAAGCCTGCATCTAGATATTACAGTAAGCTGAATTCGCCATTTCTTTTCTCCTTTTGCAAATGTGAAGAACTTCGGTTTTTGCAACAAAATAGCAGGTGAAATACTGATGCCTTAAAAATCAATGCTATGGCTAATTATCTCGGTGCAGTCACTTATGTATGCATCATTGCACTCTTCTCTACCTTCCCACTTCCCTCTGAAAGTGGACACAGCCCTTGCTCTGCAAGTAATGATGATAATTGCTAGTAAGACAGACCTGTTACTCATCCTTTTTTGAGCACATTTCTTATGGCAGGTGTCTAGTTTTTAATTAAGCACTAATGAACATGCCTAGTAGACCATGATACCGCTGCCAGCTTACTCCATTTTATATCTCACTGCTGCTAACCTCTTAAAAGGTGACAGAGCAGGCATTAGTGTCTTTGAAGTGACAGGAAAGTGATTATATGCATAACATAATTGTTTCTAGGATCTGCTATGGCAAATGTCTAGTTACTAAATACATCTGGTGAGTGCTGCTGTTATCCATCTTGGTCTTCAGTTTCTTCCTTTGTGTGCAGCACGTATTCCCTTTTCCCCTTCTAGAAACAGAATGCAATATACTTCTAACAATTCAAGTAAGTAAAAAGAGCATGAACTTCTGGAAAGGCTTATCTTTATCTATGTGTTAGGGGGAACTTTAAGCTTATTATGAATAGGTAATATATAAACAATAAATCAATATACTTCAGTCTTAAAGAGCAGTGAGGCTCAGATAATAAACGTTAAACCGCAATATACCTTTGTTGACTTTTAAAAGACTACGATCAGATTTTCAGTCTTAAGTCTGTTTAACATAGTTGGATATTTAAGCATCTCTGGGTACCGTTTTCCTCTGCTACCCTCAGTTACTGTTTAGCAAAGTTGCTAAGGTGTTATGCAGAGTGATGCATTTCCGCTTACAGCTCTCATAATTACGTTCTATGCCTTACACTGGGCATTACTCCCCACCCTTCATATGCAGTCCCATCAGAGAAACAGGACGTGGCTTTTCTTGTCACAAGCTTTTAGCTTCAGAACCTGTTAGAGGGGATTAATCTGCTCCTCATTTCTGGGACTACCCTGTGTGTAGGCCACAAAGCACAGCCAGGGAATTGTCAGTAACATGTCCTGAACAGTTTGATTTCTAAAGATGTTAAGCTATGCTTCCTGAAATCGTACAGGTTAGCTTGTTTGATAATTAAACCAAGCAAGAGAGGCATGAATAAAGGGAATCTTCATAGGCTTCCTGAAGGGATAGGGACAAGAATGGGAACAATTTAACTTCATTTCCCTGTTTTGACCTTCCCATGCCCACGCTGCAAAAGAAGCTAATTTGAGCTCATTGTTGGAGAAAGGAGCAGATTTTTCTTCACAAAACCAATTTGGAAGGGATAAATCACTTTTTGTTCTTGGCCAATTGCACACCACCACTGGGTAATCCAATGTGATAGTGCAGCTGGGGACAAGTAAGACCAATGCCATGAATGCAGTATAGTACTGCTGATGCATGTTGTGTCATGGCTAGAGTGCAGGTGACTGACCTGGCTTAAGTGGTCAACAAGGAAGGGAACAACCAAGATACCGTCTCTGAGAAAGCCTGCCAAAACATCAGGTTATATCCTGATTTGAGGAAACATTCTGGAAACTACTAAATCCTTGATAAAGTCTGTGAGAAGAGAGATGTCCTCTTGTTCTTTAGAGGCTGGATCAAAAAAACAAAACAAAACCAACAAAAAAAAACCCAAACAAAAACCCTGCAGATTTTAAAATGCTGTTTACTGATACTTCTTCAGTTAAATGAACTTTTGCTAGCAATAGCTGCTTGATTTTGTAGAAGGCGGTCTACTGCTTTAACTACTTCAAATAAAAATAATACTTCCTTCAAAATGTTAGTTTTTGAGCTGTTGTAAACACATTAAAATAGAAGAGCAAGAACTACCTCTCTTATCTTGCTTTTTAAACATACTGAAAAGTTGGCAAGAATAGTGATCAGATGTAGGTGTTACAGTGAAGACTAGTGAGGCTTTTTGTGCAACACGTGAAAAGCAATTCCTGATACATGATGTGAGAAAGATTTGGTAAACTTGTGGCCTTACAGAATTCACTAAAGGGGTTGTGGTAAATTTTAAGATTTGTCTTGTATATCAAAAATAAGTAAATGATTGCTGCTATAAAGGTAGAACAGCAGAAAAGTGAAAGATTAGCAAGTCCAGTCCAGAGTTCTTCAGTGTCAGTCACTTGTGTCTACATAAATTTACAGACAGCTCAAGGCATGTCTTGGGATGGGGTTATGAGAAAGAGAAGTGTAGGGGTGCAGTAGTTATCTAAATAGTAATAAATTAGATCATTCATATGCCAGTAGATGTTATGCAGGTATTGTTGACAATTTGTCTTGAAGAGTCTTGGGACCTATGAAAGCAGATAAAATATTTTTGGATTATTTTGAGTAATTTGAAGTAACTTGTGAAATATTGTGAGCTTGTGCCTAGGTATGATTTCAGTAGCTGTCAGCAGTACTGTCACAATTTTGCCTGCTCTGACATGACCACTGGCATTTACCAGTTCAAACTCTCATGTCTAGCTGAGCTCATCCTGTTCAGGCATTTGCTTATCTGTCTTCTCTTTGATCCCATGAATTGGGTGGTACTTCAGCTTTTTTCATGGTGTCTGCCTTCAGCAGACTGATGGTGGACTGTGGCCAAGGTGGAGAGATCTGTTCTGTCTTCTGTTTGTATGCCCAGGCATAAGGAAGCGGGAAAGAGGCAGAAAACCTGTTTACCTGTGGCAGACTAAAGGGGAGCTATGACTAAGCTAAAGATGGTTTTGAAGCTTTATTTTCTAAATAAGTCTGTGCTGAGCATTTTGGACAAATTAAATGGTTAGCTGAACTTGGAAAATATTAATAAAACCATAATAGCTTAAATTAGAAAATATCTTAATATGTAAACTATGGGGAAGTCATTCCATTATAGGGACTCTGTTTCTAAAACTGCTTATGGATTATTTTGCCAGATTGGTTACAGGGTTGTATGTCCACTCATAGTGATACTGATCTCACAAGTGGCTTTTGAAACAGCTGGAGGTATTTTAATTCATTAATATCATGTTTCTTGTTGGGAATCCCATGACCTTATTGATGCTATCTGGAATACCTGGATTTTAAGCTCAAAGCTCGTTCCTAAACACAATGTTATTTCATGATTTTTTGTCTTTTTTCCAAAAGCTTGGCTAGAATAAAATATAAATTTAACTACACTAAATATGAAATTGAGCAGTGTCTTTTAGGGTTTTTTAATATTCAAAGTAGAAACCTACTGACTGTTTCTGAATTGGAGGAAAGGAGAGTGGGGAGTCTTGCCAGTGAAACTTATTTTCTCCCAGAGCAGTGATACTCCTTTCTGTAGAAAGGGAAAGGTATTTGGGCCTTCTGCTGCCACTGTTTCTTTGTCACCGGTGACACTGTGGCAGGCAGGCTCAAAACAACCTACAGTAGTTGAATGTATTCCTTGGGCTGCAGAACAAGTATCCAGCTAGCCTTTTTTTGGTTTATGGGGCATGAGCAGAGCTGTCCACAGACAGCATGACATAATGCAGTACATATAGTGTGGTGGGACAAAGAGGAGAGGCTAGATTTAAAACAAACAAACAAATGAAAAAATCCACTGTTGATTCTCAAAAATTAACCAAACTTCTCCCTTCTCATTCCCAAACTATGTGCTATACATTGTTCTTCTGGGGACGATGATACCGCTGGGAACAGCAGCAGCAGTTGCAGGCTCAACATCTCTCCCATGGCCATGGACCTCCAGTGCCTCTAACACCGCATCCATCAGGACTTCAGCCTCCAGGAATCCCTCCACTCGGAAGCAGTGCTGGCCTTCTTGCCCTTTCTAGTGCTTTGGGTGGGCAGTCTCACTTGGCAATAAAAGATGACAAGAAGCATCACGATGCAGAACACCACAGAGGTGAGAGGCATGGCAGGCCTGATTAGGACATTGTCAGATTTGCACATTGCTGCAAATTATGTGCATCTCTAAAGAAATCAAGTTATGTAGAATGAGAAAAAACTGTTTGCAAACTTAAAAATGTCTGCATATATACCACTGAAGCAAAACTCAGCTTGGAATTTTTCAGTATTTTAAATGGGGATCGCTAGGTGTCACCTGCTCTGTAGTTTGCAGGGCATTCTGACATCCTGGTTAAATGTTTAGTTGTAACACCAGTGGCCTGCACCATGTTGTGGAAAACTGTTAAACTGCATAATGGGTAATTTTTTCAAAGAAAGTAATGTTGTTAAATGGGTGGGTGGGAAGGTAGGGGGAACGAGAAGTTAAATTTTGAAGTGAATGTGTTCAAACAAAAGATTTAGATAATTGCATCTGTTACTTTAGTTTCATAGGCTTAAATTCTAGTACACACTTAAATATTGGGCAAAATTGCACTTGACTAATTTTTGAAAAGAATAATTTATTCTGTCATGAGATAAAACTAGGCTTTGTGTATGGTTAAACTGTAAATCATGTTTACAAAATACTGTAATTTTCAGGAAATCACTGTATTAGGAATGTGCAATGACTTATATAAATAAAAGCCATTTTAAAACTGTTCACGGCTTGTGTTCTAATTTTTTTCCCCCCTTTTTTATTTCTGTTCTTGCCTCTGTGTCTGAACGGGCATGTCTGTGCATTTCTTGGTTACTGCGGGAGCAGACAGAGAGCCAGGCACAGTAAGTACCAACATTCCTGCTAATGTTTCCACTTCTACATCATGTAATAATCAGACCTTGCACTGTTAGTTTCATCTTCATTTTAGTCAGCTTCATGGTACTAGGCATATGTGTTTTCTCTTAAGGTATCTCTTGGTTTATGCAGAACACCAAGTCATTTGTTTGGAGGACTGTATGAATCAGGTTTGTTTCTGAGCAGACTCATTTTGGGAAGCTTGAATTTTAGTTTGTTTATTGGTGGTGGGGCAGAACCTGCAAGTCAAACAGAACGTTGTCTGCAACTTAAAGTATAACATTGTTAGTCAGAGTTAAGATTTTTCCTGTAGGATTTTTCAGGAATTGCAGAACAGTTGAGAAATTTAAAATTCATGTGTCACGATGGTGCTTGGCCCTAGGAGTTTCTTTAACTGAATCTGTTCAAGCCCTACAAACGTCTTTACTGCTTAATTTGTGCTTTAGGTATAACTTCGGTAGCAATACTTTTTTCCCGTTAGAAATAAGCTGTAATAGAATTGGTCTAAGACAATTTTATCTGAAAGCCAGCCAAAGAACTACTTTGTTACAGCTTTTTGTACTGTTGTGTTTTGAGTGATACTGCTATATTAATCTGTTGGAGACGGGTATGTGCAACTTTCATGTCATTTCAAGTAACAAAGCTAATTCTGCTTATTGATGCCATAGGTGAATTTGAGTTCTATTTTGTTTCTTTTTCCCAATTAGAAAAGACAAAAGCTAGGAAAAGTTACTTGACAGATATCTTTATGGTACTAAACTTCTGATTTTTATTGCTGCTGTTCTTTTTTTGTTCTTTGTAATACTAGGGCTTGACAATTATTTATTGGAAACTATGCATATCTTTTGTGGCAATCTCTTTTGTGTTACTAAGCAAGAAGCATTCATTTCAGCTTGCGTAATGTTATTAATGACAGTGTAACTATGGAAATAATTTTAAGCTGGGTTTTCCTGAAGCCTCAGACTTATTACGGAGATACTTCTTTGAGTGGGACATATTTCTTTGAGTGATATTAGTCAAGCGCAGGATTCTCAACAACTTTTCTTAAGAGCTAAGGAAAGAGGTTTGTGTGTCTGTGTCTGCACACACGTGCACGTGTCGGAGTGATGGCTTTGTTTTTGCTTTGGTTGTTATTTTTCCTGTCCTTGCTCTCTTCCCATCCTCTCCTACCCTGTCCATCATGTACTTTGCTAAAGGGTTTTTGAGTTTAAAATCAGATGCTTCACAGTGTTGTGAAATTCAAACTCTGAATTAATCTTGTATCTGAGAATAGTTCTTGCCTATGGAAGGCGAACTGTCAAAAATTAACCTGGCTTTTGTGTTGTGGGAGATTTGCAATATCACTTGCTTAGTTTACTATATATGTCAATTTTATTTAATTAAAGTACATAAAATTGTCGCTGCAGTCACTTCTGTCTCCATATATGTAACTCATTGCTTGGTTATTATCTGTAGTAGGCTTTTTTATGCTAGGTTTACCACTAAGTAACCTTTAAACAATCTGAGACTTTATTTCATAAAAGAACTTCGCCTACCTGGATAATGGCAGGTGGGTTTTGGCTGATATAGCTCTAACCATCCAAAAACTGTGTCATGTTATTGTGGGAACAAAGGCATCCTTACTATTGTGACATAGTCTGGCTGCAGGTAATGAAGCCAGGCAAAGTAAGCAAGTTTTGCAACTGAAGCTTAATAAAGTTTTGGGAGACATCAATACGAAAGACCTTTGACGTCCACATTTTCTTCTCTAGGGAACATACAGGCAACATTTTTCAAACTAACCTTAGGTGTTTATCACTTGTCTTCCCACTGTTCTAGTATCCTGCTTGGACAGCATAGAAATGCAAATGTTCTGAAGTACTCGATTGTATCAGTAATAATTTGTAGACAGTGAAATCTGACTTCATTATGTGCTTGGGATTTACATTAAGGTTGGTGTTTATCTTTTGTCATCATGAAAAATATTGAGCTTGTTTTCTAAGACTTAGGAAGTACTCATAAATTTTGCAAGAAATTTTTTTGCCTTCATTGTTAAGCATAAATATTGCTATTGTTTTGTAAAGTAAATGCTCTTTTCTTACAGCAGAAAAATATTTTGTGTCCTTAGCTCTCTGAACTATTTTTCCCCTCCCAGTCTTGGAGGAAGGGGGCATGCACAATTGAATGCTGCTTTGTGGTTGATATTACATGCAAGCTGGTTTTTGTTTGTGTTTTAATTCTTTTCATTGGGGGAGGGAAATCATAAAAGGAGTTACATGAAAATCAGTGTAGCACATGTATGCATCTTGGCCTTTTTGAGGAAAGTATTATTTTCCATTATATAGCTTGTGATATAAAAACTTGAATTTCTTTAATCAGTTATATCTTTTATTTTTATTGGCACTGTCAACTTAAAAATAAGTCAAATCTTAACAATCTTCAGCAAACCACAAATTAGCTTCAACAGGAGTTGCTCACACAGAATAGCTGTGGGATGCTGTGTTGCAGTTTAGTTTGTAGCTGATACAAAGCAGCATGAGGCTGATGACGAAGGACAAGAGGATTTGGGTGGTCTGGTGTAAATTTTTATGGATACCCTGATTCTGACAAACATTAGCTAGAAAATACTCAAGTCAACAGAAGCCTTATTCTCTGCTAAAGTCTCCCAATTATTGAATCAATGTGGAGAGTGATTATAATCCATTTAGGCTTCTAGATTTCCTTCTTCCTAATATGAACATACTAGTATAAATAAAATGGTGGGCAAAAAGAGAGTGAAGTCAGGCGCTTTCCATCACTGGTAATTTAAAACAAAACCTACTGACTTTATAAGTCAACTTCTGGGTTGTTGACATGTATGTTTGGAAGAAGCATATTCAACAAATGGAAGTTAATGATTATTGAGTTGAGTAACTTCAAGTGCAATCTTCTTGTGCTTGCTGGGGGATGGCTAAGCCCTAGTCCCTCTTCCAACGTCCACTATATTCCTGTCAGCGAGTCCTGACAGTGAGCAGTGAGGTTGCTGACTAACTAATGTTCTGGTTATAGGTGTTAGACTTGATTCAGTTTTGCCTACTCAACATTTGTTCCTGTTGACATACGGATATCTGTAGATAGCACTTGTGTGGTGCAGCAGCATAGGTCCAGTGTAGTGGTTAAATAAACACAGCGGCCGTGCTTGGTGATATGGGCAAGCGCAAGTTGTCAGCTATAATAAGGGGCTGTAATCGCAGGTGGGTGCAGTTGGTTGGGGTGTACAGTGAGTCAGTGAGTGGCTGAGCACAGAGCAAGTGTGTGTGTGTGTGTGTGTGTTCGGGGGAAAGGGGAGTGGGAGGGATAAGGAGCCCAGCACTAGAGAAGATCCTAATTGGGACCAGGTGTGGTTGAACCATGAGCACAGATGTGATGTAAATACTGTTATTTAATTGCTGTTATGATTAGCATAAAGTTAATTGTCAGTTCTGTATGTTCTTGTGAGTTGTCTGTGCTGTATTATAACGGGCTAAATGAGATACTGTGGGCTCTCAGCCTATACCTCTGGCACACATCCTTGTGGTTTGGAAGTAGTTCCTATGGGGAATGCCATGGCAGTTGAAGAAGCGTGTTTGAATAATGTGCGTTATATTGCTAATAGGGAATCTGCGTTCTGTCTGTGCATCATGACTAGGTTTTCGTTTCACATTTGCTGCTGGTGGCTTCAGTGTTTAACTTCTGCTGGCAGCAAAGTTGCTTTAGCATCCTGAATTGCCTGTTACACAGCCCTTATGCAGTCTGGTAACTTACAGGACATAGCGCTACATTAGACTTTTCTTCTTTTGGGACTTACTTAAAGAAAAGGGATTCATGTTAATAAATTTTGAATTATTTGAAGAAAAAAACCACATTTACATAAAATTGATTTTGTTCTGATCTGAGATTCATAATTTACAGATGTTGCATTGGTAATCACTAATAAATTGAACTCCTAGTATGAAAGCAAGGATTATCCTCAATTATGTGTCTAGTCTGTTAAAATTAAGACAAAACAATATCTTTTTGCCCTTTTTGTACAAACTGATTATTATTGAAGAACAATCCCAACTGAGAATTTCTGTAGCATTATTAAAAAAATATATAAATATTATAGATAAAAATGCCTGTCCTACTTTTGAGAATAAGTCACCATTAGTAGGCCTGGTAGAAGAACTAAACAGATTATTATTTTTTTTTTAACGAGAATATAAGGAGAACTCTATCATTGTGAAGCTGTTGCTGCTGTCTCCTAGCTGCCGTATGCTTGATCGTGGGCATATAGCAAATACAAAGTCTACAGGAGCTGAAATGAGGAAAGGTGGCTTTTACTAGGCTGTCCTCACTGTTCCCTGAACCTTAACATTACATCGCTAAGAGATGTCAATAGCCGAAGGCTTACGTGATCATCAGTTTCCCAGTTCCTGTTTGTATTTTCATGTATTTCCTTTGTTACTTTAGTGCTCTGGATATACCATATGCACTGCTTAAACAGGTGCGTATTTCCATATTGTTGAATGAAATCTTAGACTATTGGTAGTTTGAATTATGGTGGTAGTTTACAGTAGCAAGCTATTTTTTCATCAGAAGTTATACTTCACCTGATTTTAGTCCCAATTGTTAAAACTTCCTTGTACTTCTAAGGGAAACAAAACAGTAACTTTCTAATTATTAAGCTTACTGGTAAATTTTGCTGGAGTAACAGCACAATGTTACTTGCAACTGCCACTATAGCTATTGTGAAATAAGCTGCTCCGCAACAGCGTGAAGCGTGGATGCTCTGATTCCAGAGAACAGTGCTTTAAATGAATATGGTAAGTTAGAGAAAGGCAGTGTAAATGTGACCACAGGGGAGATATTTTGCAGAATAGGCTTGAGAACACTGTAGATTGTTATTATATGCTTATGTGATAAGTAAGCCATCAGTCTTTTGAGGAAAAAAGAGATCTAATAATCTTTGTTTGGCATTTAGGAGACAGTGGGAGCCAGGTATGTTTCACAGTACTGAAATTCTGCAGGACAGAATATTGTCAACATTGTCTACGTAGACTTTATATTAAACTAGAAAAAAATACCAGCTGTTGTAGTTATGTTATCAAAGCATGTTCTTGAAATAGTCAATAATAATTAGTGTTGAGAGGCCATGGGTACGTTCTTATGGATAAGGAGGATTCTGTCCTTGACTCGTCAAGGATGAATCAGAGAAGAACTCCTAATCAAGGAAAGCAAGTATTGTTATCATTCTTGAAGAGAAACATCCTGGAGCAGATGGGCATACAGACCTTGAAAATGCTACTAATCTACATGGTTAGCCAACTTGGCAGGAAAGTGAAATTTGTGTGTCCTAAGCTGAACTACCTGCGTTATAAGACTAAAAATGATGCCCACAGGTCAAGAAGACCCTAGCCCAGGTGAAGACACTTCCCATGAGCATGCGTAGTAGCTATAACTCAATTGTGTAATCATATGTAAATTACTAGTCAATCAAATATAGACAGGATGTACTAATATGATAATGTTGTAAAATGTATATATAAATTGCGTGGAGAGTCCTGTTTGGTGTGCTTGATTTGTGGGGAACAACTGAGCTCCCAGCCTTCTGCAACTCTGAAATAAATAATAAATGTCTCATTCTGGCATGTGACATTGGCTATTACACACCAGGTAACAAATCCAATATTTTGAACAACAGTTACACATATTTGATGCCAAAATTTGCAAGCTGTTCTCTACACTTCTGTGTAGTAACTTCAAATAGCATGGTTGCTAAATTTTTTCCAGCTGCTGCCCCTTTGCCACCTTTCCATTATTCACGCTTAATTTTGGCAATATGAAATGACGAACTGAGTTTATTCACTTTATTGCATTTGCCTTCATTATTTTATTCTAAGCTTTTTAGAATTAAAATAGATCTTTTTAATAATTTTGCTTATGGGAAGTATCTCTTAACTAAAAGACTTTCCTCCTTAAGAAAACACATTAGCAGCACTCAAGTCTGCGGTCAATTTTGAACTGACAGCTTGCTTCTTAAGATGTTTCTACTGCTACAGACATGATGGATTTGATACTAAAATGTTGAAGATGGGTTTTAATGTTTTTCAAACTAGTGAATCCCTGGGTTTGTGTGCATCTGGGAGGAGACGAGGGGTTAAATTCAGACTGTATTTGTCAAGGCAATTAGTTCTGTGATCCAACAAGCCCACCTTTTAGCTGCAGAACATTGCGGTAAAGACATTATTTTGAGCTTCTTTATACTGAATTTCATTACGCCCTCCTATATGCTTTATGTAAGCCCCTTGGCATTTGTTTAGCTTGAATAGCCATGAATAAAAGAGCTTAGAGTTGGCTTTAAAGTGCAGCCTCTGAAGTAGGAAAAAGAGGATTCAGATTGCCTTATGTATCCTGTTTTGTTTTCCTTCTCCTTGGAACTGAACATTAATGCCTGAGCAAAACTACCGTCGTGTCCTCAGGTTTTAAAGGGGAAGCCAGTAGCCAGTGCATAGTTCACTGGCTATTAGTATATGTTTATGATATATTAAGAGTATCTCTGGCTTTTGGGTAGATCCAAGTATTTCCTTTGAGGGCTTACACTTACATCATAGTACATATGGCTCAATATTAGGCTTTTTTCTTGTGAGAGATACGTGTATGCCTGTAAATACATATTTACTTATATATTTGTGTGAGCATATATTTATGTATGTAAGCATGTACTTGGCTTTTAGGAACTAGACTTACCAGGTCTTTGTGAAAGGAGATTTTTTTCTCAACTCATTCAGTATTGTTCACAGCATTAACACATCACTGAACAAATTGCCCTCTTGCATATGCTAATCGTGCACTTAAAAGAACTCATTGTAACTCGTTTTAATGCTTTAGCTGGAACAGAGATGGAGATGGGAATCGCAGGCATGTCAAATTGTCATGTGACTGAAAAATGTCTAAAATGCCTTCTTCTTTGGGTCAACAGTTTGTACTTAGCATAACTTAGCATGAATGAAAGCAGTCCATGTAGTTTGAGGAAAAGATTAGTCTTTGCTTTTGTCTTTTGTGTGGGTGTTGGCCTCAGTTTTTCAGACCAAGTCTGATTAAACAACACTTTAGCCTTAATTTCACACTAGTAGTGAATGTTACGTTGGAAGTAAAAATATTTGATCTTTGTTTGCAATACATTTGTTGAAGTCATCCAATTGGAGTTTACTGCAGCTAACAAATGAGTACTGCATAATCGTATTTGGTAAATATTTGTTACTCTAAGAGTGAAAGGCAAGTTGCCATATATCTATCCATACCTGCAGATGTAGGCATACCCAAGCCTTATCTATTTATGATGGTCTAGAAGTGAGCAATCAATTAGATTAGATTTAGTAAGTCCATTTTGTTATATGGGATCTGTGTATTAAAAAAACCCCACAATATTGTTACCTACTCATGAATAAACAGCAAGCCTGCTTCTCCTAAACAATAAATTCACTCGAATTAAGTAGGTAAATAGATGGTGACTGACAAGTGAACTAAACTTTTGATAAGTTGAATAATGAAAAGCCAAGCTTCTTAGAATGCATGAAGCTGTACATGTTTGCCTGGAGGACTTTGAGTTGAATTAAATGGAATGAAAGACTATGTAGGTATCACATTTATAAGGCATCGATCACATACAATTTGAGTTTTTAAGCATATATGAAGGAATCTCGAAAGGAATTTTTGATTTACCTTGTTTTTTGTCTTTACAGAGTAATTCTCTGTTGGTCCCGGACAGTCTGCGAAGCACAGATAAACGCAGGAATGGCCCTGAATATGCCAATGACATCAAAAAGAGAAAGGTGGATGATAAGGATTCCAGCCACTATGTAAGCAAATCTGTGTCTAAAAAATGATTAATTTATTTGCACGTACTGTGCTTGTATGAGGAGTATAAGAGCTGTGAAGAACAAGGCAATGTGTTTCCTATGGCTGACACAGAACATGAATATATGTGCCAGAGAGACCATTATTCATATTGTGGAAGAACAGTGACTCAATAGTTTGGGCTAGTTAACACTCCTCAGCATGGAATAATGAGCCAGGAGTAGCTGTTTGGGATTCACAAGTATTCTGAGACATTTCTCGGAGTTTGAGCAAGAGATTCTTTCTGGACTGCTCCAAAACCTGCAGTTGTTTGAAATAGGGGATTTTGTTGTTTTTGGGGGTGTTTAGTACGTTTTTCTGATACTAGCTATTACCACTTTGAGTGGTAATTACCATTGCAAATTGCATATGTTATGGAGCCGTACCAACTTACTAAAGTTTGCTTTTGGTTGATGTGGCAGTTTCAGTAGAAAGCAAATTGAAATATAAGAAGTTCACAGTTTGTGTTCTGCATTTTTTACTAGCTTGCTTGTTGCTTGGTTTCGAAGAGGCACTTCAGTACAACAGTGTGGTGTACGTGAACCACAAGAGGTTCACACAGGCTTTCAACTTCAAGTCTAAATGCTCAGCCAAATCACAGGATGATACTTCAACAGGCTTTAGAGACTAGGACTGGTGTGAAATAGTGCTGAAAAGCAGAACTTAAATCTAACAGAAGATATTATTCCTTGACATAGCAATAATGCGGCAAATTGTCTGGTTTATATGAATCCAGTCAATAGTTACTTCCTGGTTACTGAAACTCAAGAGAAAATCAGGTGTAGCTTTATTTCCTCAGTATTTGGTAGGGTAATTTCTCTTCACTTGGACCCAGAGTATCTCTGAGCAGCTATTGGATATCCCTGGAGCTACTGACGGGAGTAGTAGATGGGGTTACTTTCCCCTTTCTGCACATTGTGGGTGTTGTAGTACTGTTACGATTTTGCAAGTTGTATTTCCACCACTTTCTAATAATCTTGTTTTGATTACAGAAGGGTTTGGCAAAATTCCACATGTTAGTCCCTCAACTTTGAGGGTTTGATATTCTGTGGGCATTTTTCATTTTAAATATTTGAAAAGTGAGTGTTCTTAAGCTGCATTTGATATAAAAAAAGGAGAAAAAGCTTAACTTGCTTGTTTTTCTTGTATTTTCTACTGGAAAGAAATGGAAAGGATATTATTTCACTGTAGAAGCAGTTTGTTCTAATCCCCATTTTAAATGTGTGGTTCTGATTGCTGTTTGCTTGAAATGGATTTTACAGATAAAGGCAACATCAAAATAAAGAATTGAACAAAACAAGGATATTCGAAAGTTCCAGGTTTACTCTAATCTGGAAGATCTTTGTCTTTAAAGGCTCCCCAATTCTGCAAACACAGAGCTGCTGATTTTGAGCTCATTTTAGATGAGGCCTTTGTAGGGATAAGGAAGTACTGCTTTTTGTCAAAAGAGAGATAAATCGGTTGTAGGAATTGTTGCTTTTGGAAATAAGATGCAAGATGCAATTTCTTTTTTTTTTTTTTCTTTTTGACTTCTGACTAATTTTCATGTTAGGACGTGTATAGTTTCAACCTCAGGGTTTGTTAGTGAGGAGAATCTTCTGATGTATAGAAAAGTATATATATATTTTCTGATATATATTAATAGTACCGATAGGAGATGCCTTTGATAGCCCCAGTAAATTTCTACTTCTCAAGATGACAAAGTCAGTGGAGTGCACTTAGTCAATGCTTGGCAGCTATTTTTGCCCACTCAAGGGCAGTATTTATGGCGAACAAGTGTCCCACCTACTGTGCTCCCACATGCTCAAATGTGTTCTAGTCTATTCTTGCCTTCAGGGTGCTTCGTACTTTTCAAGAGGTTGCAGATAATCGGGGCTGAAGCTTTCCTATTCCTTCACCTTTTGCACCTGTTGGTTGGACAGCTTCCTGAGTGGCAAATAGAGCCACCATCCTGTCTTCAGTGACACTCTTGGGTCCCTACTATTCTTGCAGCAATATTCAGCTGCTAACGCAGAAAGGAAGGGTTGAAACAACCTGTTGCGGCATTTTAGGGGTTTGAGTTTGGGGTTTTTTTTGTTATCTTTTTAAATGTTTATGGCCTGGAGTGAGAGGAAGGAACTGGTGGTTTACTTTCTGTCTGCCAGTGTTAATGATAGCCCAGACACTTTGAAAGCAAGAGATGGGAGACAGTTTGAGCAATCTTGTATGTCTGATTTGTTTGCCTGGAAAGTTTTTACCTGTAAGTTTTGTTTTTGGAAATGTCAAACTTGCCCACATGAAAATTTTAAGTTTGGTCATTCACTTGGTATTTTGTTTGGTGGGGTTTTTGTGTTTGTTTTGTTGATTTTTTTTTAATTTGTTTTGTTTTGGATTTTTTATGGGTGGTTTGTTTTGGGTTTTTTTTTTGGTGGTTGTTGTTTTTGAGTCAAGACTCACGTTCTGGTTGAACCACCGTGGGGCGCTGTGGAAATCACTGGACGGCTGTGTATCATGGGATGTGTCTTCTGGGGCATCCCAGCCCATTTTGGAGGTAGGGACCAGGAGGCACTTGAGTAACAGCTACCACGAGGCACTGGAGCAGCTCAGGTGAACATAGATTCATGTGAAACAGTCAAAATGCAGCTTGACAAGCCACAATAAAACATTTCAGTTTGGGAATGTCAAAGTATTTTGGGGGTTTTTTTAGGCAGAAATGTTGAAATGCCATGGCATTTCTTGAAGCTTTTTCTTCCCCAGAACATTCCATTTCAAAACTTGCCTATCTGGAAAAGGAGAAAAATTGTCCTATCACTTTGAGGAAGTTGATTCATGGAACAAATGCCAAAAAACTCAAGTTTTCTGCAACCTGTTGTTTTTTTAGGTATGCACAAGCAGTAATTTCCATAAGATTAACATGTAAGATCAGCATATGAACAGAATGAGTTTCTCTTTTAGGAGCAGTGATAATGGTGTTTATGATGGTAATAAGGAGGGGTTTTGGACTATCTTGCACTGATGGTGAGACCACCACCTTTCAACTAGTTCTACCCTATTTGGGTTTTATTATTGAAGTAGAAATAAGGTGTTGTGTTCCCGTTTTCATTGTTTACCCTATTGCTAATAAGTAATGAAAGGCTGTTTGCTTTTTGTTTAGGAAAAGCAAAAAATGTCTGAGTAGATGCGTAGTCTTTCTCTCTGGGTTCTTAATGTACTAATTGAAATGAACACTATATTTATTTATTTTTAATAGGACAGTGATGGGGACAAGAGTGACGATAACTTGGTTGTAGATGTATCCAATGAGGTAACTTTTTTCATTTTTGTAGTCTTGACATTTGCCCAAAGGTTAAAGGAAAAGTGCATTTAGATGCTAGAAGAAAAAGAATCCTCTGTGTGGATATGTTAAAATATTCACAACTTCTCCTTTTCGTTAGTGTACCGCAGTTACTATGTCTTCCTCTGGTTGCCCTCTTGGCTTTTTCTTCTGCTGCTTTGTCCACGTCTGTTCTCTCCACAGTTACGTTCTGATGCTACACAGCTGCTCTGTAGTGGAGAGAGTTGTGTTGAGATGCAGGTGGAGGGCTGAGCTTTTCAAACTACTGTCTTCAAATGAAAAAGGAAGGCAATACCTAACCTTGGATTTAATAGTTGGAGTATTATTAAAAACATTTTTGGTACCTTAAAAATGACTAGTATTGTAACAACCCATGTTAAAGTCAGCATTTTCCAGAAATGTTTGGGTTTTAGAATTAAGTCAGTCAGTTCACAAAATTTTCCAGAGATTGTAGCCACTTTTTTTCTCCAGGGCAGAGATTTGGCAGTGGCATCAAGGTGAAGGGACAGGCCTTCCCTTTCCTTCATCTTTCATTTCATACAAAGAGAATTAGGAAGCCTGAATACGGTAGCAAGATTCTTCCACTGTGTGAAAAGCACAGGGACAGAAACTGACAAAGAAGTGTCTTCAGCAGCTCCAAGTGCCCAGTGATGTCAGCCAAGTAGAAAAATGTGTATCCAGCTAGGAATTTTAGTAGTCATTTCGGAAGTCCTACTTACAACGAAACTGCTCAATAATCCATCAGTAGACGTAGTGCCCTCTTGTGAGGACTGCTTCCTCACTGCTGCTATTCTCGTGAGCCAAAGGAACATGGAGAACCTGCAGCACTCTGATGGCATCGTAGCTTGCTGGGCTGGCTATTTCAGACTAAAGTAAATGCAGAGAGTGCCTCTGGAATAGAGAAAGATAATCACCTGAGAGGTGATTTCAGTTTTTCCTGTAGATTTAAGTAGTGAGGCAATTGCAGATGGTATTTAGAGAGAAGTGACACATTATTGCATGTAGAGCATGCATCTTTATCTCTTCTTCTGAAGATAGGGATGAGCAAAGTTTGTGTGGCCTAAAAGAGATTATTGAAATGTTTGTTGTCACTAGCAGCATGTGGAGAACGTACATGGAAAAAACAGTGTAAACTTACTGCAGTTACTGGTGGTCTTTCTTGCTCTTATCACATGTTGTGCGTGCTTGCCTTTGTACTTAGGTCTACTTAGATTGCAAGCTCTGTGCTTGGAAACAGTTTCTGATTACATGTGATGTAAAATAAAACCAGATTGCTTACTATATGAACTTATGTCTCTAAATTGATGAAGGGATTTCAGCTTTTTTCTATAGAGATAACAAAATGTTTTGTCATTTGAATTTACTGCTTAAATTCTTCTAGTTTTTTTCCCATAGACACCTTAGTGGTGTTTGTGTACCAACCCATGCCACAGTTCTGCACTGTTCTTCTCTTCCCATTATTTTAGGATCCTTCCTCCCCAAGGGCAAGTCCCACTCATTCACCACGTGAAAATGGTATAGATAAAACCCGCCTGCTGAAGAAAGACGCCTCTAGCAGCCCAGCATCTACGGCCTCTTCAGGAAGTTCTACTTCCCTGAAATCCAAAGAAATGAGTCTGGTGGGTAGCAATCTGTTGTCCAGATAAATGTTGTTCTTTCTTGCAAAGTCTAATTCTCCATTTTCCTGCAACTACTGGTGGCAGAAAGTACATGGCTTTAAACTTTTGAAGCCAAAATAGACTGTTTTTCCAGACCTTTATAGTATTGCACAACTTCCCTCCTCAGCAGTATTTTCTGCTTCATTTTGATTTCTTGTATTTCCTGCATTTCTGTCAAATGAGTTGCAAATTTATTACAAAGTACAAGAGTCGCTTAAGCATTGTTTATTTTTTTCTTGAGCAATAGCTTATGGTTTAACACAGTCTGTGTATAGTCACTAAGAAGTTCTCCAGGCTTTTGTTAAACTCTTATAAATAAGCTGTTACTTTTTGAAAACTTTTCCTCCGGTATCAGTAATAATGTGATCAGATTCTCTTTAGCTTTTGTGTCACAATTTTTTGATCAGCTACGGTGGTACTTTGTTTTTGTACTTAGATTTGCTGTGTCCAATAATAATTGAAACAGTAATGATTTAAAGCTAAAATAATTTGGTGATGGATACTGTATTGTCCTGAAAAAAAAATTAGCTCAGGCATTTTTTTTTTTCATGCCAATGGTAGAAGGAAAAATAATTTTCTACATTTCTTATTTTAATTTTGGCAGCAATCAAAAAGGTCAGCATTTCTCTCTCACAAGTTAATGTTGTCAGCATTGCCTGGATTTATGAAAATTGGCTGAGGGACTAGGTAGTAGGTGCCCAGCATCCCAGCTGCTGTTGTGATAAATTGTATAATATGGACTGGATTAAAAATAATACTCATTTAATTTGTTTAATGACACCAGCATGAAAAAGCCAGCACGCCTGTTCTGAAATCCAGCACACCAACTCCTCGAAGTGATGTGCCAACCCCAGGCACTAGTGCAACTCCAGGACTTCGTCCAGGCCTTGGCAAGCCTCCAACAATGGACCCTCTGGTTAACCAAGCTGGTAATGCATTACCTCACATGTTTTTATGGTTCCAGAATTAATCTCTTTTTTTATGTATGTAGTTCTGTGTAAATGTTAACTAAATGTATTGCTTTGTTCTTTATTTCAAGAGAGGGCTTGATGAGAAGCAGATGTTTGGATTATCAAGAGTTTGAATATCTTTCTATCTCTTATCCCTCTTTGTTTACTTTTGTCTATCTTTTTTTGCAAATAATCCAGAGACTGAATGCAATATAAAAAGACTTCTCAGAAGTTTCTGGTACTTACTCTGAAAGCAATCTCTTCTCCAGCTCTTTGTCTGAGTCTCCTAATGTTTGCTGCAGTGTGAATCTTGACAAATGCAGGGGAAAGTTTACTTTTGCTATTCAGGCTGGTACAGCACAGTTGCTTCAGACATGAGCTGTGTAAACCATGTCTGTCAGCTTTACTGCTTAATTTGGCAAAGGAGAGATTAATGTAAACAGGAAATAACTACAGAAATGGAAAGAGGTAATGCTAGAAGAGATTGTTAGAAGTAATCAGCGAGTTCAGACTTCAGTAGATCTTATTTACACTGACTGAAAAGAGGTGGTGGTAGTGATAAATTATGGGAATGTTTCTTGGCAGTGTGTGGGTGAGAGGGGAAGGTTAGGTATTGTAGGGGAAAAAAAGGGCTGTTTTCTTCCCTGTATGCATGAAATATATAAATAAAGCTACTTGATTTCATTATTTTGTAGCTGCAGGTTTGCGGACACCTTTGGCAGTACCGGGACCGTACCCTGCTCCATTTGGAATGGTACCTCATGCTGGCATGAATGGAGAGTTAACCAGTCCAGGGGCAGCCTATGCCAGTCTGCACAATATGTCACCACAGATGAGTGCTGCTGCTGCAGCAGCTGCTGTGGTTGCCTATGGAAGATCTCCTATGGTAGGCCATACATTGCATACAATCTCAGTCGCGTGAGTCGTGGTTCACTGAGAAGAGCTACTTGCTTCATTTAGCCCTGTTGAATTTCCAAGTTATAACAGTGCCAGAAACTTGACAGCTTCACTGTGTGTTTCACTTTGCTGCGTGGCTGGAGAAACAAATTTGCACCTTGAAAACAAAAAATCTCGGTGTACTTATGTATGTTTCCTTTTTTCTTCACCTTCATCAGTGCTTTGACTGATTAATAAATGCCAAAAAATTATTTTATCCTTTAAATGAAAAGATAGCTCTGGTAGCTACAAAGCATTTCATTGGTGCTGTGGACATCTACTTTTCTCTTGCTCAGCCAGATTTGTGTTCCGTACAGACATACCAAATTAATCTTGAAGCATGTAGAATTCTTTTTATCTGTGTCTCTGTCCTTGTATTTTGTTTTTTTGTGGAAATCCACATGAGAAGTTGGTCGGTACATGTCTCGGAGCTGTGTGGTAAGGTGTGTTAAGAATCGTTGCTGTTGTGGGTGTAGTAAGTAAATGGAGCATAGTATAGTTATAGTTGCTGTCGAGCAGAATAACCTAGGGGCCTGATTCTGCAAACATGATCTTGATCACAGTGTTATGCATAGACAGACTTACCTACTTGTGAATTTGCAAGATTGGACTTAACCTTGTAATCATCTCGTTATTATAGATATTGCTACTTCTTTCAAACTGGTAAACAGGGCTTTTATGTGACAGTGTGGAAATTCTAAATAGCATATGCGTTCCTTAAAGCAAGAATTTTAACTCAGGTATAGCGTTCAGAAGAAAACCTAAGTCTACTTAGTCCAGAATTTCTGTTTGGATTATGTGACGTACGTATTTATCCAAGATATAAAAGTTTAGGGGAATTGCAGTATGTAAAGAGAGCATAGTATATTTAAGCTGTAGACAGATTTGTCTGTATCCTGCAGTGTAGCTCCATGAGAGATCTCTCAGCTGATGTACCCACACAATGCAGTGTGAAGCCATGCAGAGATTCTAGCTGGGGCCTGAAGCTGCTTTCCCGCACCGCACTGTGCCTGCATGGGTAGGCGTTAGCTGTCGCAGAGCTAAAGAGCGCTGGTGTGGCTACTTGCCGACACACCACGGACTCTAATTACAGGGCTAGCTCTGTGCTAACACCAGGGTATTTGTGTTACGTTCAGTGGTGTGAATGCATGATACACGTTACTGGTTTTCTATTCGCATACGAACACTTCTAGCAGAAGCATGCCTAGGGAAAGCATCTTGGTTTTTCCCCCCTCTATGAAAGGACATGCGCTTATCTAATACTGTGAGTAAAAGCCACGTTTTGGTTAAAAGCATAATATCTTGGGGGTGAAGAAAAGGGGCTTGCCAAATGAGATATTGCAACTGTGAGATTAATTCATTTTTCATTGTCAGGTTGGGTTTGATCCTCCTCCTCACATGAGAGTACCTGGAATCCCTCCAAATCTAGCAGGGATTCCTGGGGGAAAACCGTAAGTAACTTTTAACATTTTGGTTTTGGTAACATCTGCAATATCTAGCGAGAGTAAAGTTATCTTGTGTCAGTGAACAAGAATTCCAAAGGAAGTAATGTCTGGTTGTTCCCAAGAGATTGTTTTAGACTTCTCCTGGTAAGAGGTGCAGCATTTAAATTCTCAAATGGTAGTTGTCATATCCCGAAACAGGTGTGCATACACCTGTTTCCAAGGAAAAGCTGTTTAAGGTATACTTTAAGGGGTTTTGTTTCGTCCTTTCTGGGGGAAGTTAAGAGGACTACAAACTGGTAGATGGTGGTAAAATGTGTAAGATAAAAACATACTGAAACTAAACTTTGTACTATACTGAGCATAAGTGTGTACTGCAAACTCACAGACTCCTTGTCTGGCACCTATTTTATCAGGCCTGAGAGTCTGCAACTGTTGACAGTAGGTATCGGAAGCAGTTACTTTAGCAACTGATGCACACCTTGTGTAATGGAGCAAGCTCTTTAAAATGTTTGGGTACGTGTGCAGCTGGAGACCAAAAGGATGAAGCAGTTGCGCGCAGCGGATGGTGCATGGATATAGGATAACTTTCACAGCAGGTTCTTTTTATTTAAAAGTTCTAATTATTGATGAAGAGGTGGTTAAATGAGATACTTCTGTGATATTGTGGCTTATTGATGTTACAATAAAATAAATTCACCAAAACAGCATATATCAAATTTTTCAGTAATTTGGCTTTGGTAGACTGTTGAGACTGAGCTTATCCATGTGCAGTTGAGTCGTGAGCATACATGGCCTCTTAAAAAATGTGATTTTTTTTTTTTTTTGAAGTATTCCTGGACAACTAGTCAATGCAGGTACAAACAGAGCACAAACTGCAAATTTCACTAATCTGTTTTCTTGGATAGAGTGGGGCAGAGAGAATTGTAACAGGGTTTTCAACACTTTGTTGGAACCTGTTCTTTGTCCCTTCACGCTTGGCATTCAGTCCTGTGTTCGCTTTCAACAGAAAGTTAGAGTAGTTTCTGTCTGTCGGGGTACTTACGTAATTTTGAAACACACTCAGCACTTTGCACTTCCTATGCTGGGTGCATACTGTCATCTTTAACAATCTATCATGGTTTAATTTCTCCTTTTGCAGCTTCAGAAATATTCAGAAACTGTTACTTTTAGGATACTGTCTTAAGTTATAAGACACACTGTGGTGAAAGTTGTATACCCACGTGTTTCTGCTTGCCTTCATTTTGAACTCCTGTTAATAGCTAGTGATATGTTGAAATGCCAGTCATGCAAACATCCTTAAAAGTACACCAGATTACAGGCAAAAAAGTGTGTATTTTCTTTTAGTCTTTTTCTGTAACACTAGAAAAGCAGCAGACTTAGATTAGGAAAGCCATCCTGAATGTGTTTGCGTTGTTATCCACTATGCTTCTGAGAACAGACTTAGCTGTCTGTTGGCAGTGTGAGAAACCTATTAAATCTTGGGTTTACTTAAAGAAAAGTTGGTGGTCTGTTGACAAGATTACTGAAGTGAGGGCTCAGTGAGCTGGTGTTTTGTATCAGATGGTGGTGTATTTAGTACAGTAAGGAACAGGCTTTGTTCTCAAAACATTCTTTTATTAAGGGTCAGACTCATTCTTGCTGACTTCAGTAGAATTTGGCATACTTATATAAAGTATTTTTGGAGAGCCCATAATGCAGTGGCTGTAAGTTTTTTACTTTTAAAACAGTATATACACAAGCTTTCAATGGCTTATTCCATTAGTAATGCCTGGCAATATTTTATATTAAAAGCTGTGAAAACCTATTTTTGTTCAGTCAGAAATTTTCTGTGGCTGAGTTCTAGTTGTTGTGCTATTCAAGATACAAAAGCAGTGCATGTATGCTGCTATACTTTGTGTCCTGGTATTTCATAGCTACATTAGTCTGTGTGGTTTTCTTTTTTTAAAAACTTTTTATTTAGTGTTTTCAGCACTTTATTCACACTGCTTTGTAGATCACCTACTTTGATACATAATCCCTACTCTCCACTTGATTTGATGAGTTCTGTAATGTTTTTTTGTGGTCATGTTACTTGGACTGAGTCAGTCATTTTCTCTGAAGTGACTTCTTTGCTTATCTTTATTGTAAGTGAGGCAAACCTGAAATTCCATAAACTGATCTGTTATCTTTCCACTGACAGCTTTAGAACAATTTCCTGTTTTAATCTTGATTGGCTGCAGCTAGCTAGATGCCATAAGCTACCTGCAGCATCTTTGAGTATCTTTTACGTACATTAGGCAAGTCTCCTATATTTTCTGTACAAAGTACGTAAGTTATATGATCATGCAAACTAGTGGAGTACTCCTGGTTTGTTTTCAAAATCTGCCTTTTCCTAGAGTGCACATTGAATTCGTTTTATGACATGAGCTTTAGTCTGAATCTTGTTGCAAGTGGTACAGAGAATTTTCAAATTGAACTATTAAATCCCTAGTCATACGTGTATGCTCACAGCTGCACATTTTTATCAATGGTTACACCAAGAGTGGTTTTTTTCATCCAGCCCTGGTTCCAAGAGAAAAAAGTTCCTTTCTTTCCAAAATGATGTTTCTGATAGCACCCAGTTTTCTTTAACCCCTGTGTATTCTCAGATCTGTTAATGTCTAGCTTGTTAGAAAAAATAGTAGCCTCTTAAGAGCCCAGTCCTACTTGTCTATCTGCTTTTATCAAGGGACTGTTGTCTGGAAAGCTTGTCTTTTGCTTGCCTTGTTTTGTAACTTGATTAAATGTAAGTCTTTACTACTATCTTTTTATGTTCCTGAATGAGAATCCTTCAGTTTTGCTCTTTGCAGAGTCTGACCTTCTTAGCAGCGGTACAGATGTACTTGGGCAGTTGGGTAGCAATCTAGAAAGTCAAAGTGTCTTCAGCAATTTCTTAATTATACAAATGAGCTAGTCTTTGCATTTGGTATCAGGTTGTTTTGCTGTTTATTTTTTTTTAAACTATTTCCTATGAGGTTTTCCAGTCTGAGGTTTTTCATATTGCTTTGATATTTTGGTGTACACATGTGAACTCATATTAGTTGTTTTCTCTCTTCAGCCATTTGAAGTTCACTAATTAATTTTATGGACAAGAACTTGGTATCTGTATGTGTGTATGAATGTGCATAAAGTAAGTTTTCATACTGTGGGTTTCAAAGTTGATGCCCATCAGTAGATGACTCTTTTTTTCAGCAGCTCTTCTGGTTTGGGGTGGGTTTTTTTTTTTCAGGGGGTTGAGGGCAAGGTTGGTGTTTTGTCCTTCCAGATTGCCTGGAGCCATCACGTAATCAATAATTATGTTTGTCGTACATTGGGGGTGGAAAATCAGTACTAGTTTTGGGCATGGACATGTGGTGTCTGAGTTTTGCACCCTGTTGTTTTGATACATTTAACTATGCCCTGCACTGTAAGTTCTTGGTGTGTTGGTATGACCATGTTTTTTGCTTTGCGTAGCCTTTCTAGCAGGGTACTTACTTAGCTTTTAGTCTTCTATAGCTGCTAATTTAATTTTCTTGTGGATTTCTCCTTGATGTGAACCATACCTTCTGAGAGTTGGATTGTGCACTGAACACAGATTTTCAAGCTCAGCGGTAAGGTTTATGCCCACAGTATTGCTTCCCTGGTGTCTAAAATTGTGAATTAATGGTAGCATTGAGGACAAATACATTTCTCAATATATTTTTAAGTGTGGTTTTAATTGAAGCACAAGGTGTTAGACACAGACACACCAGAAAGAGCTTAAAATATGTTTCTCGTTTTAGTAGGAAAGGGAAATTTCAGGTGGTAAATGTTAACTCTTTCAGCTTCTAGTTATAAGCCAACTTTTCTTTGTGTTTTTGGAAAGGAATAGTATACTGTTCTGGAATTACTCAAGGCAAAAATTAAAAAGATTTCAATTCTCCTATTTTTCACACTTGTTCAGTGAGTGTACAATGGGGAATATTTTAAAGGAAGGCTAATTTTCCTATATTCTAGAATAACAGGTTGGTTTTTTTCCCCCGTGTACCTCTGGATAGAATTATTCAATGACATGTATGAAGTTAAAGATTTTGTTATTTCTATACAAATACCTTTATCCTTATTTCTTGGCATTTTGTCCTATGTAATGAAACACCATACTCAGATATTCACTGTTTGTTGTGATAACTACAACTAAAAATAAACTGGAGTACAAAGAAGAGCTGAAAGTAAAATGCAGTCATCAGTAGAAGGAACTGTCTGCTTTTGTGTTTTGCAGTTGGGGTATTTTTGTGCTAGTTAAGGAATTATGTTTGTATTGGAGGGATGATGTGGAATCTTGGGGGTTTTTTTAAGGCATGGTACTTTAAGTGGGCAGGAATTGCATGCATTATGTCAATTCGAGTACTTAGAGTAGCTGGCAGTTAAGTAGTTTAATTGATTTGCCATGTTCTTGAGCAGTGAATTAATGTGAAAGCCTGTTTTGTTAAATATTTCCTTGAAGAGGACAAAACTCTTCTGAACTCTCCTCAGCATGTCAGATGATACTTCCAATATACTTTTTGGAAATTACCGGATTTAAGCTGAGAAACTGGGTTGTATTAGTATCACCTACTATGTTGTAATGTATAGGAACTCTGCAGGTTCTCAGTGCTACTTAGACACAGATGAGGAGAAGTCTTTGGATCAGAAGAATATTTCTGTTTTTCAGAAAGAATAGAATCATAAGGGACAGCATACTGTTTCTCAAAACTCTTTCCTAAATAAAAGGCATGTAAATTTGCCTTGTCACTGTTCTTTTCATAATACACAACTAATGACAAGTGTATATTTGTATATTAATTGATATGTATTTAGCTTGTTTTATATTGTAGTTGCATTGCATAAGAACTTTTTTTTTGTTCGCTGTGGGTGTTAGCCCAATATGAGGAAGGGCTGTCTTAGTGCTAACAGTCATTTGACTAAAGATAGATAGTGATGGAACCCAGTGATTTCATAGAGGCAGGATGCTGTGAGAGAGACAGAAATCCGTGATCATCATGAAGCTGAACAGCTGTTTTTGGCATACACTGCCAGTTCTAAAAGATCATCGTAACAGGACAAAAATGCACATCACACTTTTGCAGTGTTACAGAATTCAGATATCAATAGCAATCTGTTGAGGAGAAAGATGGGTGGGCAAGGGGTGCCTGTCAAGAAATACCGCGAGCTTTAGAGAATTGAAGAATTTACCAAATTTTACTCCTTTAAGGCCTATGAATTTATCTAGTGCATTAAAAATTGAGTCATTTCTTAATTGTATGTAAGTACACCTACAGCTTTGTAGGTGTAGCACTGGAAGTATGGTCCTCCCGAGAAGTAGCAGAGTAGGCCCTCTGTCATGGTGACTTCGATGCAGAGGTAGCCAAGGTCAGCAGTGACTGAGCTGCCTCCAGTACTGTCGTGTTCTGCAGCTTTCCTTGTCCAGGGAGTGTCAGTCTTGCAAATGATGCAAGTATTTTCAGAGTAAAAGGTATGTGTGATGAAACGTTATACTGTAATACCTAGTAGATAAAAGTTACTAGACCACATAAATATGCCGACAGTGGTGATGTTAGCATGACATGCCACGCATCTTCAAGCAAACAGGAACATTTACTTTTTTGCATGCTTGCCTTGGCAGGGGCAGAGGGATTTGGCAATGTGTAGCCATTTCTTTACACAGTGGATTGCTGATAACTTGCACTGCAGAAAAAGCTGTCTTGGCTTGTAAGAAACTATCGCTGCTCTGTTTGTTAGGCCGTCAAACTCAGTCATAGTCCCAACCAGCCTTAGAAGCAAATGCCCGCTCATGGTAATAAAAAAGAGAGACTACTCTTATGATCTGTGTAACTGCACTTTAAACACGGGCATACTGGTAAAATTTTACATGATTAAAAGTACACTGGGTAAGGCTCTGGCATTTCAGAATAGAAGAGTCATCGTAATTCTACAGTATGCACGAAGCACTTGAAAAATGTTCCTATTGTTTTCCTCCCACCCATCTCAGCAAGAACTGAGAAGCTGCATGTATGCACAGAAGCATTTCAAAACGCCAATTAATCAGGTATTTTGAATTGAACAGAACGTTTACCCTGTAACCTTCCATTAAAAAAAAAAAGTCACGTACAAGTGGATTATTCATCTTAAACATGCTGGAAAAAATTTCTTAATACTTGCTTAATTGTTTTTCTTCTGTTCATGATAAAAGCAAGGGCAGGCTGAGACTTCAAAGTTGTGCAGTTCTGTGTACTGTTATTGCTAACAAATATTCTGCAACTGGCTTTGATCTGGAGCCCAGGATGGGGCCCAGCTTTTCAGCCTCTTAAGTGCTAGGAGTCTTTAATTGGATTCTGTACCTGAACCTGAGCAGTTGTTCAGCCTTGAGCAGTCTTGTTGCCACTCCTCCTTCTTCTTCCTCTCCCATCCTGTGTCTCATCTGTTCAGTGAATAACTACTTTGGGACAGTCTTGTCTCTACTTTTCTTCACAGAAATGGTACAGATTTCTGGTTAAGCCTGTATCATTACTGTAATTGTTCATACAAAAAAAGAAAAAGGATACTATGGGAAGTAATACATTTGATATACTGTGCATCTTGTATACATGTAAGGGAGTGAACTTTGCACTTCCTTTCTTATCTTGCATTTCCCATTCCTGACATTTCCATGACAAAAAATATTTATCACCCTCTGCACTCGCTCATCATCCATTTCTGTGTATTCTCTGAGAAGGCTTTCAACTCACATATCCAATGATGAAACATGAATGAGGTACAGGAATTGCATGTATATGCGCTATTAATTTCTTCTTTGTTTAATAGCAGTTACCATTAACCAGTTTTTACCCTTCCCTTCTGAGAAAACTGTGATATTGCATCAGGTGACTGTTTCCACTGTTACCTTCTGTATGAAAGAACTATAGAGTTCTTTCACCTTTCTACTTCTTACTCTGTTTTAAAGGATTATCTTCTGTTCTGCTCCTGGGCATATTCAGTTGCTTTGTGATGCCTGTTAAAGATGCAGGCATCTTGCTTGTTCCTTCGTTTCAAACTTTGCAATACTGGGAAACATGTAATAAAATACTTTGAAAGTACTAGCTTAGAGCTCAGAACAGAAGATTAAATTGAATTATCTATTGCTGGATCCTTGGAAGAGGGATGCAGTACTAATACTTGAGCTACGGCGACTAAGATTTCTGAGGAAGAAGGTACATTTGGGAAAGAAAGGGCAATTATGAACACAAGAATATATTAGAATAATAAAGGTATCACTAGGGAGAGGATAGCTTATTTGTTAAAAAAAAAAAAAAGATACTATATCTCATCACTTTTTATCTACTTCCGCCTCTTGAAGAATGCTGTTAATGTAACACAGTGTCAAACCCCAGAACTATGGATGTGCTTGAAACAGATGAAGCAAAAAAGGAGCTCACCAGTGTAACAAAAAGCAGCCTTTTGCACTAGTATTTTCGTTATTATTTGAATCAAACAAACAAAACCGCCTGCACCTGAGACCTTTATTAGCTGCTATTTGTGCCCTGGTCCTTGAGTAGAGCTGACTTTAAACATTACAGTGAATGTGAAGAAATAATTTTGTGTGCTTTCCCCAAGGAGGAGTGTTTTTATTCAGTGCTGGGATTCACTTCCTCAGCCGTCAGTTTCTATATACTTGAAATCATGCATTGAATACAAATAGAAGGTTTTAAAGAAGAGCCAGAACTACTTGGGAAACTGAGCCTTTCAGCTTTTCCAAAATACTTATTCAGGAAAACATAATTATGAGAAGATGGTACCAGCTTTCTAATGAAAGGTGTGGGCAACCACTCTGCATGTTTCTATTTTCTGTTTAAAGTACTAGTTACCAGCTGGAAAGAGGCATATGAGCACAGCTGGTGCTGATGTTAAAGATGAGGTCCAGAAGTGGAGCAAAAGTTGAACTTTGGCTAGTGCTACTGCAAGGCAACAGGTGCAAGCCTCATGGAAGAAGTCTTAAAGAGTAGTGCCTGGTGAGGGATTGCTGTTGCTGCAGGACTTGTGGTGCTGAGACATGGAACTGCTGGCTAGAAACCAGGGGCTGAAAGATCTTTTGATTATCCAAGTGGCTGAGGGATAGAAGCCATGACCTTGCTCTGTAGAGTTAAGGGTAGAATTTAAGTACTTCCCGACTGCACAAATACTTTAGATGAGGAAAGCTGAAAATATCTACCGCGAATCCTTGTCTCCATCTGAGGTTTCATGTGCCTGTATTACTTGGCACTGTAGCTCTGATTTTTTGTAAGAAAAAAATTGGCAAAGAAATCAAATTAAAAAATACTGTGTTTTTCTTGCATTATAGCACTGTATCTGGCTGATTTATTTTTTTCCCTCTTCTCTCTCCTTTCCCTTCCCCAAAAGAGCCTACTCCTTTCACGTTACTGCAGATGGTCAGATGCAGCCGGTTCCTTTCCCCCCTGATGCCCTCATCGGTCCAGGAATCCCTCGCCATGCCCGTCAGATCAACACTCTGAACCACGGGGAAGTTGTGTGTGCAGTTACCATCAGCAACCCCACGAGACACGTGTACACGGGTGGGAAGGGGTGCGTCAAAGTCTGGGACATCAGCCAGCCTGGCAACAAGAGCCCTGTCTCTCAGCTGGACTGCCTGGTAGGTGAACAGGAACTTGTTCACAAGGGTAGCTTCTCCTTGGAGACTCAATAAGGAAATAGCTGTCCTTGTCTGGATTTTGTTCGTATTACAAGGAAATAGCAGGCAGTTCTGTTTCCTGCTTTACGTATTTAGCTGTCGGGTTTTTTTAACACATAACAGGTGGAGTTACAGAGAAGAGTGCTGGTTTATGTAGGGATAAATATCATCACTAAGGGTCAAATAACAGATTAGATAAGATTCCTGAGTAGAGAGTGTACCTGATTTTTTTTTTCTTTTTTTTTTTTTTTTTTTTCCTTCTAGTCATTCTGATTCTTTTTGTGCATGAGTTTAAAAGGAATGTAGCCTGGCTTATGCAAGGCTGCAAAGAACCTTCCTAGGTGTTTCACTCACACCAGGAGCGACAACCTCTTTTTTTTGTAAGAGGGTAGCAACCGCATAATGAAATAATGCGACAAGGTACCAAGGTCACTTTAAGTCTTGCTATGATTTTGTTGGTGATCTACAAGTTACACATTTTGGTTGGTTGTTTACACATATGCAGGATACAAAGGAGACTGAGTGTGGTAGTATAGGTAGCTGTAAAGCTAACTCAAGAAAGTTAACAGCTCAGTAAAAGACGCTTCTAGTATTAGAAGCAGCATAGGTGTTTGTGAAATGTTAACTGAAAGGACTTACTGTCGTAAAGCACAGTAATAGATATTCTGAATAAAAATAATTCTAGCTTCATTGTTGATCCAATTAAATGTGGTGTCTTTTTTGTTTTAGTTGGCTTTTTTAGCACTATGTTTACTGCTACTCTTATGTTAGTTGTCTAGTAGTAAAAGTATGGTTGAATATGTATTCTGTTCTGTGACAGGTATGTGTCTGGATGCACAGTCCTAGCTGCCTTCATTTTAGTTATGGAGCAGTAATGGCTGACTAACTAAGCCAACATTTCCACTGCACTACTTGTGTAGAAATGCTGTTATGTTTTGAGTTGCAGATCTTAACCTTCCATGTCCTAAAGAACTGTTACCATGTTAATTTGGCAGCTGTTATGGAGAAATGGAGATCCATGACACTTAAAGAGTCAAGCTTGTAATAAGTGAAAGTTGAGATGTTTTCCACTTCTAAATCCCTTGTAGTACCTGTCAGTCAGCCATAGTATCACAAATGTGAAACTAATAATATAAGTACGGTAAGAATCGTGTTGAACAAGAAAGGATCAGCATAAATCCAGGACCAGTATGGGAATACTTAATATTTTAATTTTGTAATGGTGAATGCAAAATAGTATTTGAAAGAAAACGCCAAAACCTGAAAGGTATGGCACTTAAACTGCATTTTCATATGGGGTTGCCTGAATGCCAAATGAAAGGTCATTTGTTTTAATATTTCTGTTGTTGGTGACCTCAGCTGATGGAGTGCACTTGCAGAAATGCAAGCTTACTTGGGCTCTGTTTTTGTGTAATGAGATGGAAGACTTGCCATTCATCAGGTTTAAAACAGAGTAGACTGTGGCAACGGGAGTCTGCAGTTTAATTTCTGCAGCTGCAGTCTGTGGTCCGTGATGAGAAGTAGGCATTTGAAACCTTTTAGGATCTGCTGGTTCCTCTTCAGTACTTTGGTAACAGAGAGAATGGCCTACTGTTTAAAACTTGGATGCAGTCAGAATCATATTAGTGGTCATTATTGGCAGGCATGTATTAACGTAACTGAGGTGATTTGTGTTGTACAGAACAGAGATAACTACATCCGCTCTTGTAAATTGCTGCCTGATGGATGCACCCTAATAGTTGGCGGGGAAGCCAGCACATTATCCATATGGGACCTGGCAGCACCAACTCCTCGTATAAAAGCAGAGTTGACATCCTCAGCCCCTGCCTGCTATGCTCTGGCGATCAGCCCTGATTCCAAGGTTTGCTTTTCCTGCTGCAGTGATGGTAACATTGCAGTGTGGGATCTGCACAATCAGACGTTGGTCAGGTGAGTCATTACTTGTTTACAGAAAACTATAATTAGAAGTTATTCTTTGGACAGCTACATAAATATTTATCTCCCTGGGTAGTGGTTCATGACAGCAAAGTAAATAGTATTGCTTATCCAAAGAATGCAGTTTGCAACTGAGTTGGGCAGAAACTAGGTTTGGTAGCTTCAACCTAGTCTTGGAAGATGCACTTTCAGGGTCTAAAGAGCTGGTCCATAACTGGCTGAAGTCAGTGTAAAAGTTTCCGTTGGTTTCAGTTAGTAGGGATTTGTCTGCAGGTTTCTACAAGCAGCACTTCTGCTGGTTTGTGATTGATGTAGACTGAGCATGCCTTTTAGGGAACTCTTTTGAGATTTGTTCTTTTCCTTTGTCTTAAGCCTTGTTAAGTAATAAAGTGAATTTTCAGTTCTTATTTAGGGATGGTAAGTAATAAGATTAATCTTACAAAAGTGGTTGAAAGTGTGGATCCCCTCAGTTCTTTAGGAAAACATAAAGGACTGATGTTTGGTTATTCATGAGAGAAAAATATTTGAGTTTTCTAGGGGCGTTTGATGTCTAAAACTTTCAGAATTAATTACAAAGAGTATAAAAAATGGATTACCATGTAAATTACTTTACAAATCTTTTGTTAGATCTTTGGTTAATGAATATATTAGTAGAAGATTAAAGTGTCTGGCAGGTCAATATTCAGCATTAGTGCTATGACAGAGAAAGAGAAGTAGGGCCATGTGTGAAATGGCTCTTAGCAACTAGCTGTGTGGTTTGCTAGAAGATAAATTTTGGTTTATGCTTACCAAAGTAATGGTGGCTTACAATATAAGGGGAAGAGAGACACTTAATTGGGAAAGGCAGTGATATTTTACAAGTTCCGAACACAAACACTGAAGAATCCCTTAGTGTGCTGTGTTTCAGTTAAATTTCTTGTGTATCAATAATTAGCCTAAACTTATGTGCAGGGAGTCATGTTAATGTGCATGCAAATTTTACTTTCTGTTGAACTTTTAGGTCAACAAAGAAGATTTTTTTAGTTATATAAAATCTTCAGTTTGCCCTATGCATGCTCAGTCTCTGTGAAGGCGCACTCTTTCCATCTATGACCATCTTGCCTTTTGAATGTTTGCTGTAGGTGTTCCCACCACTTGCTGGTTCCTCCTGCTAATTGATAACACGTGGAATTTTGAGACCAAAGCTACAAAATGAAATGTGCCATGTGACCTTTCTGTGGCAGCTCTTAGTGATTCATACCCTTCATTCCCAAGCTACTTGTCTTTTCCCCCCAGCCCTCCACCTTTCACATTGAGGCATAGGACTTTCCTAAAGCTAATTGCTGATGAAAAATGCAGGCTCCTCAGAAGGCTTTTGCCGAAGGATTAAGGAAAACTTGAGATGACCTTCTGGTTGCTGAAAGCTGAGAATTGCCAATGAGAAGATTTTAAAACAAACTGCACAGTGTAGATTTTTGTGATCTCCTGCCACAGAGAATGCAACTTTGCTTACTCAGCAATGCTTGTGTTTAACTATCTGGATCTCTGTCTGGATCCCTTCCTATTAATATCTCTGCTTATTATTTATCATCTTGACTTGCAGCCAAAGGAAAATACAGAAGCTGTTTTCTGAAACTGCAGAATTTTTGTTCCCTCAGCACTTGTTTTAATCTTAGTTGTCCTTTGTACTTTTAACTATAGTTACTGTTCTTTAATGTTCTCACAAGCTTTTTTTTTTTTTTTGCTTTTCAAAACCTGATAGGAGGTATTTGAGTTTGTTCAGCTAGGCGTGATGCAATTCATTTCTCTAGCACCTGGAAAATGTTTTTGTAATACTGTTGTATTTCATGCTTCGTAAGAGGGAGGGGCTGATTTTTGTCCATCAGCAGACACAGAAGAGATGACACACACATACAGTGTCCAAAACTAACACCACAACAGTGTTTACCTTGAGCTCTGGCAGGAAATCATTATTCAATCTGGTTTGTTTTATCAGACAATTCCAGGGCCACACAGATGGAGCCAGCTGTATTGACATTTCTAATGATGGTACCAAGCTGTGGACAGGAGGTTTGGATAACACTGTCAGATCCTGGGACTTGAGAGAGGGGAGACAGCTACAACAGCACGACTTCACATCACAGGTAACTGGATTTTCCTACAGCTGGGACGAGGGTGTGTGCAGTGGGGTGGAAATATTTAGGATGAAAGCTGAGATTGAGCCCTGTGCAACTGGCAGATTGTTCCCTCTCTTCCTTTTGGCTGCTCACAACACAGTATCTTGGAGCTTTCATGTGTTTAGCTTCCAGAACAAAATGATAGCCTGACACTACTCTCTTTTCCTATTTTTCTAAGTTAGTAGGTAAGAAGAGGGGTTATTTAGTCACTTGAATTTTGAACAGCAGTGTTGCCCTTCTCCCTCTCTCCCTCTCCTGAGTCATTTAAGCACTGTAGAAAAAAAATGGAAAGTGTTCTCTGTAGGAAAAAGTAAAAAGTGTAAATGTGGTTTAATTTTCAGATATTTTCCCTTGGTTATTGTCCTACTGGTGAATGGCTAGCTGTGGGAATGGAAAGCAGCAATGTAGAAGTGCTACATGTAAATAAACCAGACAAATATCAACTGCACCTTCATGAGAGTTGCGTATTGTCACTCAAGTTTGCTTACTGTGGTAAGTTGCCCTGAAGACAGAATTGAAGGTCAGGGCTCTAATTTATGCTTTGCTGATTAGTTATTACATAGTCATAGCTCATTTGATGATCAAAACTTATTTAGTATCTCAGTTTCTTTAGTTATGAATAAATATCTCTGCTTTATTAATTCAAACATACTTATCTACAAACAACCATCCCTTTTTCTAAAGGCTGCTGTGAGGGCTGATTTGTGTGTAACAAGCTATTTGTACTTAGAGAGTCTAGGGATTTCCTAGTATGCCAAAGCATGAGTGTCCACATTGATTGCAAGCAAAAGTGCTATGTTGATTAGTGGTGAGAGCTTTTATAATGGCAATTAGTTAACGGATTACATAGATGTGAGTTGAAAACCCAAAATCTGTCATGTGCCTGTTTCATATGTTTTCATAGTCCTTCTGTTTTATGTTCTAGGTAAATGGTTTGTGAGTACTGGGAAAGATAACCTTCTTAATGCATGGAGAACTCCTTATGGAGCCAGTATTTTCCAGGTGAGGATGATAATGCTTTTAAAAAAAAAAAACTAGAACACCCGAAGTCCCAAGAGTGGACTCAGATATCTTCATCTATGTGATCTGCCCAAAATGGGATGCTGAGATGAGGGTAACAGACTTTTTTTAATGATGTAATATATTTCTATTTTTCTTCTAGTCCAAAGAATCTTCGTCAGTGCTTAGCTGTGACATCTCTGTGGATGATAAGTACATAGTCACTGGCTCTGGAGACAAAAAGGCTACAGTCTATGAAGTTATCTACTGAAAAATATGATGGGGATATAACTTTTAGAAGTTGAACTGGGCCAAAATTGTTCTTAATTGTAGAAGTAGAAAAGTTTTGCCTTTTAAAAAGGAACGAAAGTATTGAGGTTCCAGACCTTGCCATGAAACTACTCCGATTTTTCAAAATAGAAGGCAACATCCAGCAACTAAATATTGGCTGCGTGGACCAAATGGAACACAGAGGCAAGATGGACAGATGTAGCCTAGGTTTTTGACATAGTTTTTAAAAGCCAAGTCTACTGATGAATGTTGGAGCCTTTTATTATTTTTTTTTCTTTGTGACCTCATGCAAATTGTTCTCATTGCCTGAATATGGGGGATAAATTCCTTTCTGTTCCTTGCAGTTCAAGTTGCATTCTGTCCTGTGTAGAGCAGTGGTGTCTCAGATGAACTTGTTTGCTGGATTTGCATCTTGTGATATGTTTTTGTATTTTTGTTGAAGGTCAAACATTTGTATAAATTGTAAATATATTTAGTTTATTACAGTAAAGGCTTTAGTACCAACAACCAGTCTTCCCCCCCCTCCCCCTCCCTGCCTGCCCTGCTTATTTAAAATTAAAAACCTTTTGGGGATATAAGTACCTTTTTAGAAGCAAAAGCAAACACTATGTATAGTTTGAAAATGGTGTCTTATTCTTTATAACTCTTCCTAGATTCCTTTATCATACTTCAAAGTAGTTGTTTTGACGTATTAGGGTATTGAGTCCAGTAGATACTGTCTTGTGCTACAGAAAACTTAAAAGGCAATTTTGTACTAATTATAGTGTAAATATAAAAATTGAACATTTCATAAAGTTGTGCAGTTTATTTTAAGTTTATTCTGATGTCCCATGTATATGTTCTTTGGCAGATAGAGTAATATGTGCCTCTTCGTAAGTCATTTGGTCATTTCTCTAGAAGAAGAGGTGACTTCCCTCTCCGTTCTCCCCCAGCTGAACAGAATTCATGCAACACTACAGTTCAACTAAGTACATCAGAGCCTTTCTTTATTCATTAACTGAGGATGTCTATGATTAAACAAACCTAGATAAGTTGCATCCTCAGTATTTTACAGAGAAGTGGTAGTTAATGACCATTTCCTTTTTAATGTTTTGTCTATACTTAGATACTCAGGTAAATTTAATTAAATCACCAAAAGTGTGAGTTTTACAGGGGATCACTTAAACAATGTTAAATACTTGCAGGGCTGCAAGTGAAGTGAATTAACCTAAACTACATTAAACTGGCTTCTTAATTTCTTGGGAATATTGACAAAGGAATATTTTGATTTTTAACTAATCCACTGTATAAATTAACTAGAATTAATTTTCCTGAGTGTCCCACATTATGCAGGCCTATAGGCTCTCTACGTATTCATACTTGAGCAATCTTTGAGTCCTTTCCACTGTCGCATCAGTGTGTGACATCTGTGAAGAGCCATGCTAAGCAGCCAGTTACCAAAGCTATGCATCTTCAAATCAAATTTTCTTGGTGTACTCAAGAGAAATGGATGAGGAGAGAATGTGTACATTTTATTCTACCTATGTTTTTTCAGATTAACGAGTTCTACCACTGTGTGCTAGACAAACCTAGCTGTTGCACCAATGAGGTCCATTCATTTCCTATGTTCTGTAATTTAATTAGAATTTCTGTTGCTAATGGAGACTACAAATGAACAGAAGGATATCTTTGAACAAATAATTCAGATTACACAAACTGGCAGACAGGTTAAGACTCATCTGTGAAGAGCTGCTTTCTCATTTTGCTAGCATTTGACCATGACCTATATCCCTGCTCTTTCAAAGGCACATAACTAGGAAGAAACAAGTTTGAGTGATGGATGCATTGACTGGATAGGGAATTTCTCATCTGGGGGCAAATTTTCTCTCAATTTCTAGTCTGAAGAGACATCAGTTTTCTTTTCAATTTACATGACCGTTCTGCTGAAACCATTTTATAGCATCTAGAATTGTAATAGCCTTAATAATTAATAATTAACTTTGCATTTGGAATTAATTTAAAATGTTAACCATTCAGGATAATCTGGTTTCCTAGACATTGAAAATCAGTGTTCTATCCATATGTATCTATATCTTTGTCTATTGCTGTGTTGTCAGTATCTATCTGTATGAAAATGGCAGACCAGCTTAGGTGGTGGTCATATTCCTTTCACACAGAGAGAGGCAAAGAGCAGAATCATGAAGATTTTCAAAGAAATAATTATATTTATTACATTGAATTACTGTGAAGTGCTATGACATTTTAAAAAGGGAAAGTTTAAAAAAAAGAGTATGTACTAGGTTACTTGATTTTTTCACTGACCCTGTTTTTATATTGAAGTTTTTCTGAACATCTGACTGCGTATGATCACTGACTTTATTTAGCAGCACTGGCGAATTTGCTGTAGTTAGGAACATTTGGATTTCTTACAAACTATTATCACCTTGGCTTTTACTTTATAGGTGTTCTTTTGCCTTTCTTAAAAGTTGATATCAAAAAAACCAAGAATGCAAGTACTCTAACACATTTGTGTAACTTTAAAAAAAACACCACACACATGTATATAATGCATCTGCTATAAGTAGCAAGATAGTGGTTCTTAGTAAGACTACCTTCTTGGCAATCAGCAGATTCAAAATCCTAGTGTCAGGAAAATCATGAAATACCTTGTCTTTTCTTGTTAGCTTCTAGAATGCACAGTCAGTCAGAGCAGTTAAAGAATTGGACATTTATGCATGTGAATGAATTTAATCATACTTGTAACATATGTTTATTGGTTGTAATTAAGAAATTACTTCTCTTTTTTCCCCAATCAGATCTACTTTAAGCGTTGGGGCTGAAAACTTGGGGATGCATCATGCAATAGTCCTCTCAGTTTTTTGTTTCAGGTTTCACTTACAGTTTATGATTTTTTTTTTCATTTGTCAAACAGTAAAGCCTATTCCACCAGCAGATGTAATTTTTAATGAAAAGATATGTTTGGTGAAATCTTGGCGTGTCTGTCTACGCTAGTACCTACAAGATTTAAAACTTGTAGAACTTAAAACTTCTGTAAGTTCTTAGAGCCCTTCATAAAGTAGTGAGTGCAAGTAATTGCAAATTGAATGAAGAAACAGACGAAGCCAGACCAGCAGTAACAGAAAATGCACTGGGAAACGCACATGGAAAAAAGAGGTACAGCAGTACTATGGTGTAGGTAATTAATATTTTCTTGTGAAATTAATTACAGTCCTAAAAGATTCCTTTGATTAGCCCCTTTCTGGGACAGTCTTTGTTTGCTGCATAGCCCTCAGTATTCAGAGGTGTCTGAATGCCACTCTGGCAAACGCTAGTGCCAGATAGAAGCAGAGAGTCCTTACAAATGACATATTGGATGTCAGTGCAAACAATAGCTGATAAAGAGGAGATTTGTGGTAATATCAATTCAACTGAACAAAATCCCTTGCCAGCTCTAATATGTATATTTTGTATATGTGCACTAGCCATAACGTTTTGTAAATCAATTATGCAGAAAATCATGGTATTATTGCACATAAGGCATTTGTCAGAGTACCTCCTTTTTATTATAGTTCCAAGCAAAGATAGTTCCATATCAACCCACAAGCTGCTGGTCCTTGAGAGAGAATTTTCATCTGCATCAATTCTTTTGTGTATAAACAATTGACCATAATTATTCTGTCACTTCTTTGCTTTGGTGATGCAGGTAGAATTTTCAGAAGTGTCTAAGTTGCTTAAGCAACTTAAACTCAGATTGACAAACTTGATTCTTTTGGTGTTTTTTTTTGGAGGGGAAAGACTTAGGAGCCTGTGGGATCATATAATCTAGTTAGAGTAGTCTTTCATATTTTCTATTATATTTGTGCAATTTTGAGTTGATGGGGAAGTTCCACCATTCTAGCGATTAAGAAAGGTGGATTTTAGTGTTTTTCAGGCTGAGGAAGAGTACTGAATTCAGATTTCGCACTACTGATTGTGTTTAGCCCTTAAGCCACTTCACTGGAGAAGCTGGACTAGCTCCAACTGTACTGTGTCTTTGAAGGATTTTGGGGTTTTTTTTCCTACTACAAGTGCATAGAAAGAATGTGAGAATGTAGGTCTATACAACACCTGAGTCATGGTGTCCTGCCAGAGAGGTCTTTCATTAGGGAATGAGAAGGATGAGGCAGCTCAGAGTAGGACCTGATGAACACCAGAATGAAAGAAAGAGTTCATGGCAGAGAATACATGGAGGGATGAGGGAGAATGGGAACATACACACACATGTTTTAGTGGTAGTCTAACATGTAATCTACAAAATTCACCTAGAATGAGATTCCAGTATGCAACTTCACTGACTACTATTTCTCCATAATGTTCAGGTGTTTCTGCAGAGTAATTCAAGGACACCTGAGTTATGTATTGGAACTAGAAGCGGGCATTTCTTTGACATCCATAAGTAGTCATCTAATCCTAAGAGGAAAGAGAGTTAAATCACAGCCAGTTATCAACATTTCCCATTACTTAATATTTCTGTAGCTCAAGATCAGCTTTCCAGCAATTGATAATCCCATTTTCAGCAACATGCTCCCAGATGTCCCATTGCAGCTTAAGTGCTTAGTGCAGCATAGTAGATTTTGCTAGGGAAACCAGACATGTAGGAACTGGGTGCTTTAAAAATCTGCCCTGTGGGTCTAGCTTACTGACATTTCTGAGAAGTTTAGTCAGAATTTCTGTTCAACTGTATAGGAGAGCTCAAATGCTCACTTAAACATTTTCTAAACCAGCAAAAACTGTGCTTTGAACACACTTTACGCACATGGGTGTAGGGTTTTTTTTGCTTTTGTGTTGATTTATTTCATTTTTTTCTTCTTGCATAACTAAACCCTGTAAATTGAATACAACAAGAAAACACAAAGGGAAATAAAAAGAATGAATGAAAAATTGTTTTCAGGGGCAGAATGTTCTTAAAGATGTTATATCTCAAAAAAACCCTATTGCTTCTCCAATACATTAATTCTTGAGAGTGCTGGATTTGTGTTTCCTTGGAGCTGAAGTGCTATTCTCAGAAAACTGAATACCAAAAAATTGGTGGTGTGGGGACTAATGTTGGTTGTCATTTTCAAATCCGAGCAGAGTTTTGGTTTGGGTTCTTTTTTTCCCCATACTCCTGTTGCTAGGACCCACAGTTCACTCCTGGAAGCTGAACAACAGGCTGTGTACTTTCTTATGTGTGCATTAGTAAGAATTTTGTTGCTAACAAGTGGGTTGGTGATACATAGACTACAGGACAATCTGACAATCTTTTAGAGGATGGCTGCATAGATAATATCAGCCACTGTATGTTCTAGTAATTTCCCTTACTAAATCAAGCACCCAGAGGTAAGATAGCATCATTGTTCCGTACTCATACTTCTATTGTTTGTGAAATTGCTGGACGGTGTAGTTGACTTCCCATAGAAAAATTCCGTAGTGGCTTCTGAGGTAAGACTTAAATTTTGAGATCTTTCCTCTCCTAAAATTTCACATGCAATTTTTGCCACAGTAAGGTTATGTTGATTCATAGAAGAGATGCTGCAAGGAGCACTAGACAGTTGCTGTTGCGTAGAGCTTGACAAGGATTGCCTTTGCTATGTTCACAGTATAGAGGCGTAGTATCTCCTGAACCTCGTTTCTATCTCTGTTTTCTGCCAGGAAAGAGTTAGAGGCGAAGATAACACATAGTTTGGAGATTAACTAATCAAACATAGTGTTATCATTATCCCTTTTGTGTACTCTGTCATTGGCATAGAAAGTGGAGGTGAGAGTTTGTAACTGTAAATAGGAAGTACTGGGTTTTCTACAAGGATTGATTTTAATGGCAGTTTAAAAAAGTTAACAAGCAGAATGAAGGGGTCCTAAATGGAAGTTACAGGATGGTTTGGGTTGGAAGGGACCTTAAGATCATCTAGTTCCAACCCCCTTGCCATGGGCAGGGACACCTTCCGCTAGACAAGGTTACTCAAACCCCCCATCCAGCCTGGCCCTGAACACCTCCAGTGATGAGGCATCCACCAACTTCTCTGGGCAACCTGTTCCAGTGCCTCACTCACAGTAAAGAATTTCTTCCTAATATCTAATCTAAATCTACCCTCTTTCAGTTTAAAACTGTTACCCCTCGTCTTACCACAGCACTGCCTGATAAAGAGTCCCTCCCCATTTCTCCTGTACGCCCCCTTTAGGTACTGGAAGGCCACTACAAGGTCTCCTCTGAGCCTTCTTTTCTCCAGGCTCAACAACTCCAACTCTCTCAGCCTGTCTTCATAGCAGAGGTGCTTCAGCCCTCTGATCATCTTTGTGGCCCTCCTGTGGACTCGCTCCAACAGGTCCATGTCCTTCTTATACTGGGGGCTCCAGAGCTGGATCCAGTACTCCAGGTGGGGTCTCATGAGAGCTGAGTAGAGGGGCAGAATCACCTCCCTCAACCTGCTGGCCACGCTTCTTTTGATGCAGCCCAGGATGCGGTTGGCTTTCTGGGCTGCGACTGTGCATTGCTGGCCCATGTTGAGCTTCTTATCCACCAACACCCCCAAGTCCCTCTCCTCAGGGCTGCTCTCAATCCGTTCTCTGCCCAGCCTGTATTTGTGCATGGGATTGCCCCGACCCATGTGCAGGACCTTGCACTTGGCACTTGTTAACCCATAGTTAACCCATAGTGTTGGGAAACTTAGAAATCACTTGTTACTTCCCTGGTAGTGAGCCTAATTTGTTTAAAACAAAATCCATCTGTTCACTTCACAGTGTTTGTCCCACTTCCTTACAGCAATCCACAGTGGATTACTCCATTACTTTAAAAATTGGCTGCAATTATGATAAGCTAATAACTCTTATTTTGTGGTTTGCTGTAGCAAGATATTTTGAAGACCAGTGAAGCTTCCTTCCCTTTATTCTTAAAAAATAATCCAGCTATTGTTACATTTTGCAGTTGGACCTGAGTATTTTCTTAATTAGGTTTCAAGTAAATATATAATCTAATGCCTTTGCAAATTCAAAATATTTTTGGTTGTTGATGAATCAGCCAAACGCTGCTGTTAAGTATGTAAATGACCTTAATGTGAGTTTGGTATTTGCTTAGCATGCCATGCGTGCAACAAAACTTTGGAGTTCAGTGATTCAACTTTTGTGGCCGCATTACATTTACTTCCTGGAATAAGTTTCCTTTTTATACAGGGACCAGTTTACTACTGTGCTCCTCTGCGTTTTTCCTGAATATGTATTAGTCCTCTAGAGATGTTTTAATGAGTTATACATACATGATGCTTCTACTTTTCTCTGTCTTTCTGATCGTTAATTATGTGAGATGTGTATTTCTGACAGCAGTTGAGTGAATATTCGCTAATCTATGATATAATTGAGCTTTTGAATGTGTACTTCAAGAAGTTTATAGACTTGTGTAAAGAAATCATTAATTTTTATTTGTTAAACTCAAGATTCTCACATCCTGATACTCTTTTGTGTTTTTATCAGTGAATCTGTTTAAGGAAGTATCTCTGGTTTTTGAATGGTTTTCATAGCATTTTTTATTTGTTTATGTAGACACTCTTTGTTGAGTGCAAGTTATTGACCTGGTACTCTATTTATAATTCTGCCTGGTTCTTCAGTATTTTATCTAGCTGTAACTTATTAAAAACCACAAATATGAAATGGGGATATTAATGACAAGTGGTTTAAATGTGAGAGTTTCAAAATGCATGTTAGAATATTTCAACGCTTTGTTCACTGTCATTTTACATTTTTTCATTACTTAAGTAATTAAAAAAAATCCTTAGGGTTGAATTATAGTAAAATTTTATACATCTCAGTACTAATTTTGTCTCCCAGTGGACAGCAATAATTTAGATGGGATTGTTTTTACTCTACCTAATTTAATTTTATTGGGGGGAGGGGAAAATATTAACCTTGAAAATTTTGCTAATTATAATTATTTCATTAATATTGTTGGTTGTTTTTAATAATCTCCATGCCTTCAGAAACTTGTTCTTCTATATTTTGAAGAAAAACATACAGATATACAGGGTTCTGTAACAGAATGTGTTTACAGTATTTATCCCCTGGGTTTGCTGTGATAGTAAGGGGAAGTACAGTGACAGATATAACTTGCAATAGTTGCTAGTGTTATGTGCCTTTAAATCACTTTCTTTAATTCTTTAATTTTTTTTTTTGTACCTTAGGTGAGGGTTAACAGCTTTAAATCAGTTTAATTTCTATTAAAGTGGATATGGTGATACATTCTTAGAGCTTTACTAGTTTTACTAACTTTAAATAATTTTAAATCTGTAAGGTAAATTGTTGTATGGGTGGTTTTGAATGGATTGTAGACTGTTGAATTAAACTTTTTAGGTTTCAAGCACTGCTAAAGTAGAGGGAGAACTTACCAGTCATATTTGGCTTTTTTTTATGCTTTCATTTTGTACTGTATGTGATCAGTGGGCCTTTCTTACCACAATAGGTGTGCTCACTGTAGTGGCTTTTTTAAATGTTCCCATACTTTGCACTGTGTGATTCATTTGAATTTAGCTTACAAATCAATCCCTTTCTGTAGGCATCTGCTTTGTACCTTGACAAGTATGAAAATAATCAAAAATATCACTGTATTTGACAGTGAGGCTGTATATTTCTCTGTTTCTGAGTGTGAATAGTATTTAGCAAGGCTTGTCTAGTTAAAAGGCAGTTAAACTAGTAATCAGACATGATCTGTGTTTAACTGTCATTTGTAGAAAAAGTGCTACAAAGTGATATGTGGTGATAACAAATTCAGAAGGAAAAGAATACGAAATTCAGATAGCAGCTTGAATGATTTGCTGTTAGCATGGGGCCCAATAACACTACAAAGCTATAAACTCTGTCTTTCTAGATTGCTCAGTTAGGTGGCAGAGATGCAATTTGTCTTTTCTGAAGCCGCCTGCTGCTTTCTAGCTCCATCTCCTGTCACAGCCTATTAGCTCCCCAAGAAAATTGGTGGGAAATTGCCTGCAGATTGTAGGAAATTGCATCTCCAGGCCCTGGAAAAAATGTAGGATAGCACAACACTGATCCTCCCAGAGCAGCTATTAATACAGCAAAAGCTGACCTTTGGCATGGTGTGAAACGACTTTGCTATTTGCTGAATAAAGACTGTATTATGTGTGGTTGAAGGAGGGTACAAATTATTATCCTAGCTATGCTTGTAGCCAGTCTGCTCCAGGAAGCTTAAGCATTAGTGGTAGGTTTTGCTGCCCCCCACACCTTCCTATTGGAAGATGGGACATGAGGTGTTAGAGCCTTATCCAGAAATTTCATTGCACAGATGGGCAAAAGCCACCATGTATTTAAATGATGTTGGTACAGGTTAAATGCAAAGGTTTAGTGACAAAACTGAAAGATAATTTATGAAGCTAATCTCAGAAAAAACCTGCTAATTGCCTCTGCTTGGTCTACCCTTGGTGAGAGTAGGAACAACTTCTTGGCTGTTTCATTCTGAGTGTATATCCATAACGAACATTTGATTTTGGGGCAGTTACAGTGAAATGGAGCTGATTTATACTGTAACTGCTGAGTGTAAAAGTCATGAGACACACATTAGTTCTGATAGATTTTAGCATTAAATTCCTTGCCTCTAGGAAACTCACCCCTGTCTTGTTTAAACAATTTCCCATGTGTTCAGTATGGTCTGACATGCAGTGAGTTTCATCCTCTGTCATTTCTACTAGAGCTACCTTTCTAATCTTGTACTTTACCTGTTTTATAGGGCCTTTCAATAAAAGAGTTGACTTTTCCATGAATCCTGGGAGAGGGGATATATCGAATTAGTTTGCAACATAAAAAATAAATGCCAACATTTTCTTTGAGCCTGCAATTGTACTTAGTTGGTTCAAAGCCTCCTGAGGAAGATGTGTCTGTGAATCAGAATCTTGTATTGATCAGAAGTGAGGATGGGGAGGGCAGCAGCAGGGAAAAAGTCATTTTGCGATCAAGAGCATCGCTGTTTTCAAACTCAGCCGAGATATGTTGGTAACTGGCGGCTGCCCAGGGATCTGAGTGAAATCAATATGTTCATTTCCTGTTGTATTAGTGTCTACTGATGTAAATGAGCTGACAAGGCTTACTAACGCTCACACAACTGATTAGAGAAAATTAGTGGCCTGCCTTACGTAGCTGAGGCAGAGGAGCTGACCATAGGGTAGTGTGACAAAACAGGTACAGCCCATAGTTCAAAGCACAGCTGAAGGGGATTAAGAGCACTTCATGTTAGGGCTCTCTGGGCCCCTGATTTGGATTCTTATGATCATGCATGCACATGTATGTTGATCTGAAATGCTAATTTGTTGAGGCATTGTCTTTCTAAATCAGTTATAGCACCTTTTATGGAAGTTATGCAATTTAGTGCTGTGTGTCTTTTCTTGTAAAACACAAATACAGGAACAGAAGAGCTGTGGTGCTTGAGCTTTTTATTCTGTATTTACAACAGCTGTTCATCTTCCAAGGTATTACATACTAATTGCATTCTCAAAATAAACCTTGCCATTTAGTAAAGAATGTGGGTTTTTTGTATAGTGCAATACCTACACTGGAATGAGCAAAGAACATTTAGAGAATCCGCCCCATTTAGAGGACATAGAAAGTCTGCCCTGGCTAATCAGTGAGTTTGCCTTCTCTTGTAATAAACAAACAAACAAAATTGAGTGATACAGTATCCAGAAATTCTCTTCTTCTGGCTGATGGGATTATGAACACTGTTACCTGCATGCCTACTCTCGCTTTAATGAGGCCAAGCCTCATTATACTACGCAGACCAAGGAGGTGACAAATCATTCTTGTATGAAAAGCAGAAGCTTCTTGTCATAAATTCAAAGTTGCAAGCTCTAGCTTTGTTATGGAAAGAACGAAAATTCAGACTGGGCTGTGTGGGATTTGGAGTGCACCAAATGCTGCTCTGGATAGTCAGATGGTTTAAGAGAAGGTTGGTGGGGAAAAAACAATTCGGACAAACCACTTCTCAGCCAACACTTAATGACTGGAAAAGATGTGCAAGCCATAAGTAGTACCCTTCATCCTGTAACAGCTTATGAGCTCCAGCAAAAGACAGGTCACTAAGCTGTGCTTGCTTCCTTTTTCTTTAATTAGTTCAAAGAGAGTTTGTTGTCAATCTAAGTGCTAGTCAGTCTGAGTTTGGTCAGGCTGTGTTTTTCATGTTGCATAAATACAGCCAATAATGCATCTGAAAAACAAAATCTGAATTCTTTAATCAGCCTGACTTGGTTTGTTGCTTTTTTTTTTTTTAATGATGGCTGCCTGTGTAACATTTCACACTTGCCACACTAGGAAAATGCAGCTTTTTTTGTCCATCTTTGTTCAAATTTCCAATATTCCAAATGTCATAAAATGGTTCTAAGTTACTGCAGTATCCTGTTGAATGTCAAACGTTTTGCTGGCGTCATTTTTCCTAGCCCCAGCAAAAATTTTTTAACTATGAATAGTCAATCATACCCAGAATCATGTTCATGGTCATTCATTGAAACAATTCACAATTTCTTTTCAAGTTCTCCATCAATGGCTTCCATTGGGTGTTTAATTTTTATGAAATAGTTGATCTGAGTATTCCTGGGCTCTGCCAAAATATCTTTTCTTCTGCACCATACCTTTCTGACGCTCCAGCTGAGAGTAGACCAACCTAGTCCCCACCATTTGCTCTTAAGACCCCAACACTGTGAGGCCAGATCCAATAGTGCATGGTCAAGTTAGCCACAGAGCTTATTTTTATATGAAATATCCCAAAGCTTTATACCTTAAAAAAGATTCAGCTCTCTTCTTAGAAAAAGGCACTGAGCAGGCTCATAGCATGACCACAGCCCTTCTTAAGGCTTTTGATGCCAGGATAGGGTGGGGGGTAGGTTGAAATAGGGAGGAAGGGGGGAAGTTGAAGAGCCAAGCCTCCCTTTTGACCAGGTTTTTCACATTAGGACTTGGCCGTGAGGTGGGAGAGGCTGGTGAAGTGTGTGGCCCCAAGGGTTTGGGGAGGCCCAGGTGCTGTGTTCTGGAGGACTCCCTGTAATGTCGGGGAGAGGGGGTGTTGAGCAATGGTGTGCATGCAAGGTGGTGGGGTATAGCACGGCCTGCAGCTTGCCCAGCCAGCCCCAGTGCTGTGTGGGGAAGGGGCTGGGGCAAGGAGCTCAGGGAGGGAGACTGGTGTTTGGGTCCTGTTGGGAGTAGGGTTGCCATGGGAAAATTTAGGGGAGGAGGCTGTGGGCAGTGGGAAATTGGGGTCAAAAGATGCAGTATAAAATAAATCTCTTATGGATGAGGATGAGCTAACAAATTCATGAATAAATAATTTATGGCCCCATCACTAAATGTTGTTTGGGGTCTGGGCTTGTCCAAGATAATCCAGGGGCAAGTGAAGACAAAGACCTGAAAGAAAGGGGTGTTTGGGGTGGCATCAAGTGTTTGGCCTGTTCTGGCTTCTTCCACTTGGGGAGTACCCAATAAATTAACAGTGAACTTATCATCTCCCTCACCTCCCTGCAGCAAGCTGCTCTGCAGCAGATTTGAAGCACCTGAGGGGAAGGAACTGCACACCCTGGCACTGCTGCCTCTCTCCAGCCAGGGTGAAGAACTGCTTTATCTGGGGCTTGTTTACTGGAAAGGAAGGTGACTGTGCATTGGATTGGAAAGGAACATAATTTTTCTGCCAGCAGGGAAGACTTTTCCATTTACAGAGGAAATGGAGATACGATAGAAATAGCACACTTGAGAAGCAATGAAGATGTAACACCAGAAAGGTAAGCCAAGACTTTATACTTGATTGAAGAGATCTGGCTGGAGTATTATGTTTGTGTTACTGAACTAAATACAGCAAAGCCAGGACATGCCATTGGTTGGTCTGGTTTTTTTCTTAGTACCCTTGGGAAAGGAGGCAGTGGAAGAGCAAATATCCAAGCAAATGTTTATCTGCATGTTTGATAAGCTCCTGAGAAATGGTCTTATCCAACCAGGTGATGGCTAACCACTGTGGTTAAAGTGTAATGTGCTTTTGGCAAACATGTCAATATTCTGGTTTGAGCCAGCTTGCTTGGAAGTGTTCTAATGAAAATAGGCTGTATGTAGGTACCATTAGAGATCCTCCTCTCTGTTCCCAGGAAAACACCTTACTTGTAAGGAATTTTGCCTCCCTGTTCAGGAGGACAATATCTAGAAAAGACTGAAAATTTTCAGTGCAAATATGTTGATGATTAACTCTTGATCAGTCATGCTGAAGACTTTGGAACCTGGTTCTAGGGCAGGAAATGGATGAGGTATTTGCCTAGATGAAGCCTTTGCCTGTTGCAGCGTGGACAACTATAATGTGACGTTAATAGCTCCTGTTTTGGAAGTAATACAGGCCAGTGTCACAAAGTGCTGAACATTGTATGGCATTTACCTCCAAAAAAAAATAATAATCCTTTGGCAATTCTACTGAAAATTCTTTGCTTTCTTTTCAAACTGGCAAATAATACAGAAAACTGCATCAAATTGTTTAAAATCACTGTTGCTTTTCTAGGTCTAGTACTATAGAAATCCTTAAAAGTGGGTTTTATATTTGTGTGGGTTCTGTTAATCTCAGATATAGTGACAGAATCTTCTTCTGTCAGTAACAGAATAGTGTTCTGCTGTGTTGCTTTGAAATGTTCCACAATATGTGCTATAGCAAAGTGTCTTCCCCACTACACTACTACTTTAAAGTCTGAGGCTTATCATAGCAATTTCCCATGCTTTCATCCAAAGCCTGAAAATATGCCTCAAGCAAGACATTCAATCAAAAGTAAAACATTGCCAGTTATTTGACTGTCTCTACAGCTCGTTGGGAGGTAGCTTGCTGCTACGCTGATGTGAAGAAACTCATGTTACAAAAGCAAAATGAAAGAAAACAGAAATTAAACAATAAGAACAGCTTCAGCTCTGAGCAATTGTCTGAGTTTCCCACAGCAATCAAGTTTTTCCTTCTAGAAGAACTCTAATTTGATCTTACTTTGACTGATTTATTTTCTGGTGCAGTTTTGAGCTTTTTAAAGGAAGAATTTCCTTTTTGAATGTCTCTGATTGGAGATGGGGAAGATTTGAAAGGCCTGCCTAACATCTGTAATTCTTCTAATCATTTTTGCCCTTGTTTTTTGTTTGTCTTGAGATTGCATACAAGCAAAATATCCATTTCTGTCTTATCCAGTCCTGAGGAACCAGTGCGATGAGTGGGGTTGGGCTGCTGGACTATTCTGCACAAACTCCTAAATCAGGACTGACCGCTTTAGAGGAAACTAGTTAGAAATTGTATTAGAACCCAGTCTGCTGGGCTTTGACAGCTTAGGAGGCTACAGTGTTTAGTAGCTTGTTGTACTGGAAGAAGGAGCTGTTTTGTTATTTCTGTTAGCTTTGCAATGAATGTCATGTTGTGCAATCAATGTGTGCTTGATTTCCTGCTGCAGGTGGAGGGAGGTCGTCTCATAACTACCAATTCAGCCACCCAGCAGGAAATCTATTAGAAAATAAAAAAACACCCCAAACCCAACAACCAACTGGAAAAATCTTTTCTCTTAGGGTAGTAGACCTTCTTGGTCTACTGAAGGGAGCATGATGCATGAACATCCACATAGGTCCCCTCAATTATACATCTATGACAGCCTTTGCTAAAATCTAGTTATTTTTCAGCCACTTGTCTTGCATTTGGCCCATAAAACTACCCCGTTTATTTAGTGTAGGCCTCTAGCTTTGTATCTTCTTGCTCTTGCTTTCTATTGTCTATTCGTGATCACTTCAGTAAAACCAAGGAGGAAACATAATCCTTATGCTGTAGTTTATCACAAGGGCTTCTGACCTCCTGCTAGCTCCTTTTCCCACAAAGTCAGTTCTTGCCGAATTTACTGATTTGGCTTGGAAAGTCTCAGACAGTCTGTCTGTCACATAAAATTTAGGTCGGAAGGGGTATCCGCATGTGTTGTACATCTGCTCAGACAGGCCCAGCTTCAAAGTTAAGTTGAGTTGCTTAGGACCTGTCCAGTTCAGTTTTGCATAACTTAAGAATGGAGATACCACAGGTTTTCTGGACAACAGGTTTCAGTGCCTAACCATTTTCATTGTGACTTTTTTTTTTTTTTAAATTCAGTTGGAGTAAGGACTGCTGCCTCTTCTCTTTTGGCTGTGCAGTCCAGAGAGTTGTGCACTGTCCTGACAGGCAGAAATAGTTTGATGGAGCAGAATGATTTGTGGGCTATTCTTTCTCCCTAGGACTCCTTGAGAGAAGAGAGACTGTATTCCTTCTCTTCATTGGTCCACTTGTAGTCCTTGTTCAATTCTGATTATGTATTTCTCATCTGCTGGAGTGAGAAAAGTAGTAACTTGCATTCATTAATGATGGCAAGGTCTATCACCTGCCATCCTGAGTGGTGCGAGACAAATAGGATGAAGTAGAGAGAGAAGATTAGATGGGCATGAGGAAACAGCAGTGAAGGTGGTAGCCAGCTGGGATGAGAGGAGCTGGAAAAGACCACCTTATGTAGGGGAAAAAAGAAATGGTAATTTTAACTCCTCCATGGGTATGACTCAGTCTTGAGTGGGCTGTAAAATCCTGTCATGATTTTTTCCCCTTTCATTATATGAAGAAGAAATTTATACCTTAAAATTACCATTGTGGTTTCCATCCTTGAGAACTGTTGAAGCTCTTCTTTGTGTAAATCACTCCTTCCCATGCAGTCGCTGAGATGACTTCTCCTTAACTGCAAGCACAGCACTTGCATGCAGGACTGACTTTACGGAGAAGGACTTATTCTTGGGTGAGCTGCAAAAGCACTAGAAAGCTGTTATGTGCTCTTATTGTGTTCAAGTTGTCCTAAAAGCTCTTTGTATAACCTGAGTAGTCAAAGGAACATTGTACGCACTGGAATGAGCTTGGCTAGTGGTAATAATACAAAGTGTGGATTCAACAAGATAGCAATCTTTGTGTAACCGTCTTCCTCTGGGTGTACTTACTGGGGAAGACCTGGGAGGATTCAGCTCTACTGTTGGTACAGTCTGGTATGTATGTCTGTCCAGATGCAGTGTGATGGACCAGAGGAGATCCTAAGAGAGCTGCTCTCCTCCTACTCCTTATTCAGCTACTTGCAGCTTCAGCTATTGTAAAAACCTCACTATATTCTTGTCCATTTAGACACCGTGTACTCTACCATGGCATTGAGATACGCAGATTGTATTTGCTAGTTATCAATTGTAAGGCAAAGTTCCTGTGAGGCAGAAACACTGTTTTTCTAGTGTAATGACCATAGATCAAAAACTATGTGTGGATATTGATGGTAAAATAAAATGTGGCCTACCAGATGAAATGCGGCGCATAATGTGGCTTGTAGACACAGCTGAACAAATTACTCCAGAAGCTTCAGGGGTCACTGCAGTGCAAACAGAAAGCAGGGGTGACCTGTGCTGTGTTCTCAAGACATAATAAATACATTCTTCATGCTGCTGCTTACCTTCTGCTGAATCAGGTATTTTTAAACACTGTGGGATTCCTTCTCTGGGCAAACCTTTGAGTCTCAACTTCCTGTATTTCAAACAGGATTTCTTTTTGTTATCCTTGACAAGTTGCTTTTAAGTGTGTTTGAAGCTTCAAAGTCTTTGTGTAGTACACTGTAAGGGACTGCTTGTAAAATTCCTGCTTTTGCCAGCTGGAAAAATCTGTCTGTCAGTTCCAGGAAGGAAAATTAAAGGCTTTTTAGAGAGATGAGCTTGGTCTGGCTGTAAGCTGTAGGTAATTTTGTTGAGTTTGGTGAAAAGCAAGTGCCTTGTGCTGAACTGAGCTAGTAGGTTCAATAGCTGTTGAACCTTCCCCCCCCATTACTTCTGAAGTGCTGTCTGGGTACTTTTATTTTTTGGTTTCTATGTTGTTGTTTGTTAATTCTAACATAAAAAATATAGCTTGTCTGTTCCTTCTTTCAGCTGGCTAGAGATAAAAACTGGAACATGCATCTATCTTGAGGAGAGTGGAGAAAGTGTGATGAATTCAAGTAAGTTCTTCTGAACTATACATGTTTTGCACTCCTAGGAGCTCATGAATAATGGGTCTTATGGGCAGGTACTCATTTTGTCTTGTTTTTTTTTCCTTGGTGTAAAGCACTCATTTTAGAAACTAACTGGTCTGATATACTGACTTGGTTGTCTGTAGATGCTACTTGCTGAATATATGTTATGGCATCAAGAAAAGAAATAGTGGCTATCTTAAGGAAAAGAAAATACAAAATGAGGCTTTTCTTGACTGTCATCACGGAGATTACCATTTGACTTCCCAAGTTTGGAGCAGGTACCAGCAGGCTTTGAAAAGAGCCATGGAGCCTATCACAGGTTACTGCTGTGCCAAATATGATGTTGCTAGACATATACGTGGGACTGAAGGAAGAAAAATACTCAGCAATCTGCCATAACTTAATCCAGATGGTCAAGTTTATGTTTTCTTTAAAATGCAAACTGTCTCCAGTGAATTCATTAGAACCATATTGTAGCTTTCTTTTCTAGTATAATTTTAGCAGCTAGGTTAAAAAGCCTGGGACTGCCAAACTAATCTCAAGTGCCTGATTATTTTTTTTCTGAATGATTTAAACTGTTCAGCAAATCTTTCTCTCTTTCTTTCTTTCCTTTTCTTTCCCAGTGGTGGTTTTTTTTGCGTGTGTGTATGTGGGGTTTTTTTGTTTTGTTTGTTTGTTTCAGTTTTTGTTTTTTTAATTAAACCAGCGTACAACCCTGTGAATCATTGGCTTAGGGCATCTAGACATAGCTAATACATTGGTTTTGTCTGGTATTAATCTAGAGGTTTGAATAACAGAGAGCTGTAGGTGTAATGTATTCAGCCAGGTATCTGCCTTGTTCTTCTCATGGTTGGCTCACTTATTGAGTGAGAAACATTGGTCCTAAATATTCTCGATGTCTTTGTCTACCCATGTTTCCAGACTGTTTCTTCCTATACCTTTTCATTGTTTTGAATTTTCTTTTTAATTTGTTTTAAAGATTTGCCAAAAGTACCCAAAATTTGGGACAGGTGTTCTTATTTAGTTTAATCCAAGTAGGCTAAAGCTGAAGCAGTTCTGAGAATCTGAATAAAGTGGTTTTATACAAATTAATTCTGATAGAATTAGATCCTTAAAGAAACTCTAATACCTACCACTAGTAATGTTAAAAAAAAAAAATTCCAAGTAAAAAACCCAAGAAAACACAAACCCATCAGCTCTTTGCACCCAAATGTCTCGTGGAAGAGCACTAGGTGTTATTTACTGATCTTTCCTGACAGTGACTTTACTGAGAAATCAGATTTCTAATGAAACAGAACAAGCATATACTGGGACAATAATAGGATACTCACTGACTCACCTGTAAAGGGAGAGTATCTATTTTTAAACTTGGGAAAGAACTGGGTAGAAAAGACAGTTCTGGATGTCCCTGGTAGGGGCCTACCTACCCAGGTAGGGTAGATTTTCTTTTTTTATCACTTTTAAAATAAAACTAGCTTTCATCCCTCCATTTATTTCTCCTAAAAGATGAAGGAGCTGAACTCTGTCCATTTACAATGAGAAGAGCTCCTACAGTGGGCTGTTCGCATTATGTAGACAGTATCATACCCCTTCCTTCATTTCTTTTAGGAACTTATTGTCTAAGTTGCTTGCAGTAAATAGTATAACTATTCCCTGGATATGTGGGAAAAGTACTGACATGAATAAGTCAACTGATGTCTAATGCAGCATGACAAGGAACCAAAGGAAATAGGTTGTATGGTTTTTTTCTTCTTGATCTTTGTTTAGTTATAAGGAAGTAATTCTGGAGAGGGGTATGGTATTTACATTGATCATGTTCTCTGAACTACCTAATTTGAATTAATTAATTCATTGACAAAGCATAAAATAAATGTATATAAATTGGAAGTCATAGGATGATGTTTCTGTTTGCTTACTTAAGTAGACCAGATTCTAACAAAAGCTGTTCAATGCTGGAAACAGACTTGCTTTCCCTCTCTCAAAACAAGAACAGCAGCTGTATAACATGTCTTCTTTGAAGGTGTCTGTCAGTCCAGTTCAGACTCTGGCTATTGGCCACTGTCTGCTATTTTTTCACACTGAATGCCCTTGAATATACCAGGCGCAAAGTTGCAGTGCCCCATATACATCATAATAGCCATGCAGCAGAGCATCATCTCAGGACTGTTCACAGCCCAGTAATGGGCCAAAGTCTGACCTATTTCTGTTGCAAAATTGCAAAATTGTGTTGTGATAGCAACACAGCTGGAAAATAAAGCACGGTAGTCCCCAGGACCACATAAGCCATCTGCCATGTTCATGGTACCACAACAGTGAGTCAAAGATCAAAAGAGGAACAGATTATGAGTGGGGCAGGAGTACCACGGTAATATCAAATGTATTAGAAAAGTGAGTATGCTTGGGTTTGTTATCATATATATTGGGTGATTATTAAGCAAAACCATCTCTGTTTTCTAAAATGCTTTGATTTCTACAGTGAATTTGAACTTAAATATGCAGAGACTAGTGTTTGCACATGAGAGAGACAGTGAGATTTAATCAACCATAGTAATGTTTGGACAGTGTTTGCTGTATCTCATACAATGGGCTTGGTTATTTTTCTGAGGTGCTGTAGAGGTCCAGTAGGGATCAGCACTCCATTAGCCTCCACTTGTTGAAATAAACAAATAGAAAGGCATCCTATGATAAAGACTGCAGGATGTGCTTTAGAAAGAGTGAATTAAACAAACTGGGAGAAAGGTGGAGAGGTGGCCTACGTTAAGCATATTTTAACACTGTAAGTGCTTCTTTATGGAAAAAAAAGCTGTTTGGAAGAGTGGCTTCTCTATAACACAAGAGAAATAGGCACTGATGCAGGCAAGATGTTTGTTCTTATTTGTGCGGCAACAAAACACCCAAGCGGAACATGCCAGTGTTGGTCCAAGAGACTGTCGCAGGACAAAGAGTTGTATAATGATATACATATCCAGCCTACTTCTGACAAAACTTGTCTTGTGTGAGAAATGGAGAAAGAGTTAGAGGTTAGAATCAAGATGATTAGAAAATTGTCACTTGTCCCAAAATCTTTACAAGTGCAGATGTCATGGGATGGAAGGCTCTGAGATGCTGAATAACTTATCTCTGCCAGGAGATCTAGGAGAACAAGATAGACACCTGGTATAGGTTGCTGGAATCGTTCTAGTAAGGCACATTCCCAAAAGCATGTGGGATTCAAACTTCGGACACCTGATGGATGTTTTTTGTAAGCTTGTGAAAACGTTCATAAATTGAAACTTGAGGAAATATTGCCATTGACTTCAGTGAACCTGGAATTTTACCACATTTTCTATACTATGTTTCTAAAAGACAGGTCTGGCTGACAACTGTCTCTTCAAAGTGTCTTCAGGGCTGTTGCAGACCTGCCTGAAATATTCAGGATTGCATCTCAGAAGTTTATGAAGAGACATGAGAAACTTTCTTCTTTTGTTGGAATCTTTTGGTTTGTCGGATGAGGAAATGCTTCATGATGATGAATTGCCTGAGATGGTTTAAACCTGTTGAATTTGTCAACTCACCCACCTAAACTTTCAGTAGTCCTTTTTGCCAGGGATGCCAGTGTTTCCCACATCTCATGGAAAACATGAGTCACAAAACAAGCTCTTTGCCCACTGGGTGCTACTTCTAATGTCAACAAATCATGCTTTAACTAAAATCTTGTTTGACCCAACTTCCAAAAAGCAGTATCTCTTTTGGTGAAGGATTTTTCTGGTAAAACCCAAGGAGCCTTCTGCTAGGAAAGCTGCTACTTTCAGAGGGACTGTGACTAAGACGAAGCTGAGTAAAGACTAGGTTTAGTATATGCCAGAGGATGACCTTAGGCAACATGAATGCTTTTCCCCACTTAATGGTCTTCAGTTTTCCCTCTGGCTCGATAGCTTGCAACTCTTTGTGAAACAACAGTATAACAAAGACCATGACAGCACAGCTAGCGCTTTTAACTTACAACTGTACCCCATACAACTTCATCCTTCTGCCTTTTTTCCTTTGCCAGGAAAAAAACTGAATAGCCAGAATTAGTGCTCCTTGAGTACCCGTTCACATTGCCTAGCAATTTTATTCAGAAAACAGATGGTTCAGTATGTGAAAGAGGGCTGGTAGGGACCTCTGTGTGAGGTCTTTGGCAGGGTAATCTCATTCCAAAGATCTAGGTGGCTGGAATTCCCTCCCCCTCCCCTTTAATACAAATCCTTAAGTGTTAAGTCAGGCAGAAAATGAGTCTAGTATACATTTATCTTACTGAATGGCAGTCAACTCCTGACTAATCTTTCAACATATATTTGTTCAATGGATCAACAGATTGTGTAAGCAGCATGACGGACGGGTTTAGAAATGTGTCTGCTTATGTTTGGTTTGTACTGAACCATTGACCATTTTGTTTGTGAATCCATCATAAATTACATCTCCAGGTTACTCGGTACGAGTGAGGAGGGGAAATACTTGTTCTCACTGTGTTGAAAGGCATCTTACACAGCTGTCAGCCTCCAGAAGGGAAGCTGAAGTGCATCAGTACTACTTTAGCTTTGTTTTTCAAAAGCTGGATGCATATGGCTCTGCTTTCACAAGTCTCTTGCTAATTGCAACCGTACTTCTCATTGAAGATAACAGAAGGCAAAAGGCAAGAACTGTTATTGTCAAATAAATACGTAGTAATTGGGGAACAAGGATGTGATAGTGATCGTGTATGTTATTTTAGCTGTGTTTGACAAAACCCAGGCTAAGTAACACCAGAAATATAGATGACATTTTTAATAATGGAAATACATATTAAAATTTCATTGTTACAACCAATGCAAAAATGACCTTATGTGTTATATTTAATGATATCTGAAAGCAAGCTAGGAAGGTGGCTCTCCCAGCATTGGCAAGAGTGTGAACTGTGTAAACGCTTCAGTTGACTCTTCCTAATCTGAAAATTGTTTTTAACATAGTTGTTACATGCCTGCTGCTGCCTCAGGCAGGAGATGAAGGAAGAGGAGAAAGTTTCAGGGCCTAGAGACTGCTCTACTGCAAATGGGAAGAGCTTGCAAGGAAGCAGGCGAGGAGCAGGGGATGTGAAGGTGACCAGAATCCTGCTGAACGCCCCTTCCCAGAGACCAGAAAGGTCAAAAAGACGAAATTCAAGTGTCTGCCACTTCTGGTGATTGCATTGGCTTTGAGCCACTGCCTACCCAGGGAGCACAGGTACGTGGCACAAATCTTCCCTCCTTGTATGCATCCCTTCACCATGGCTGGGGAAGAGCTTAAAAAAAGGAAAAAGATGAATAAAAATGTCACCCTTATTGTTGCCACCCACCTTCATTTCCAGCTAAAAGTTAAAGCTTTGAAAATAATTCTAAACAAGAAAGAGGCTCACTTTGACCTAGCTACATATTTGAAGGCAGCGAGCCTCAGGTGTGGCTTCCTGCAGCCTACCCCAAGCTTTGTTTAAACAGGTTTGAGCTGGAACTGAATGGCCCTGGAAAAGAAAGGCAACGGGGAGAGAGCTGAGGAAGAAGAACAGACACCCGGCAAAGGACTAGGTTTCTTTATGCAGTCAGAAGGAAGAAACTGCAGGAGAGGAATTGCTGTTGGCTACTTTGCTGTTTTAGATGGTTACGCTCTCATGAAGGCAAGTTCTTGGATTCATGTTTTTTCGTGAGATTTGTGTTAGCCTTGTTTTAGTCTCTTATGCCTTGAGACTTTTTGAGATTAGTAGGAACTGATTTTTTTGTTGTTTGAAAGCTTAAGCTTCAGTGGGAAGTATGTACTGAACTTTTTTTTTTTTTTTAAAGAAAGCACAGGAAAAAGCTATTTTTGGCAAACAAAGTGCACATAATTATGTTTGAACTTCCTCTTTTTTTTTTTCTTTCCTTTTTTTTTGG
>VFFE01006810.1:7500-42221 GCA_008921705.1 Burhinus oedicnemus | reverse complement strand
TTTTTTTTTTTTTATAAAGTTGAGTGGGATGGTTTGAGTACCATGTTATGTGCCATTAAAGCCTTTGAATACCACATTCTTCCTTTTATCTTTTGTTTATTTTCAGTTCTTCCTCTAGACAATATGGAGAGCTCCTTTCTTAGCCAAAAAGGATAGCATTATTGCCAGTTTCTCAAAGTTTTGAAAAAAATAAATTACATTATGTAAATCAAAACAAAAACCACTACACCCAGCAGGAAATGCATAAATTTACCAATGTAGAGATACAAATATTGATAGATATCTTCACTACTTCTTTGACAGCTAATGCTTAGTGTAAAATACCGGATACTCTGGCTATGAAGTTTAAGCGTGATTTGCTGAACGAGTCCCTGCACTTGTGTGTATATACAGTAAATATCAAGGAGGAGACAGAATTGCTTGGATGCCAACATTCGTAATTTTCTCTGTGTGCATTGTCTGTCAGGCTGGTAAATTGAAAATTATAGTACAGGAAATATATTAACCTGTTCATTTGCAAAGTAATTCCTTTAGAAGTGTATATTACTTCCATATCAGTATCTAACTAGATAATTTGTTATTTGTTGTTATAATGATTAATTGGAGAAATTTGGTTGGAATAGCTGCTGGTCCTCTACTAATAAGGGATTTGCAGGTTGTAACTAAGGCTAACTGAAAAATCTGAATTTTTGGGAAGAAGCATGTTATCTTCTCCAAAGCAAATCTATTTTTGTTGTTGAAAATGTAATTCTTTTTATTCTCAGATGCTTCTGGGTCTTCAGGTTCTTCTTCTCACAAGTCCTGATGGGGCTTCACTTGAGGGGAGCTGGGAGGGGAACACAACCACTGTGAGCTACAAGTGATACATCACAGAAGAAATTGGGCTAACTGGGAAGACTGATCTACATAGGGTAATATGAGCACAAAATCTTCAAACTAGGTGCCCCATGTAATATCATTATGAAATACATTTTTAAAACTTTTTTTGTCCTTTAAAAGTTTATCGTCTTCTTGCTCCTTTCTTCCTAATACATAGAGTAATTTTGAGGGGGGAAACGTGACTTCTGTTTTGAATTCTGCCATTGCCATGAAAGTCTAATGATTCAAAAGTAGATCCTAGAGTGTTTTTCACTCTGTTTTGAGTGCTGTACCCTGGGTATACAAATTAGGATTTTAATTCTCACTTCAACTTCTTTTAAACCATATTATATGGGTGAAGCAGCGTGAATTAGCTCTTCAAACAGAGCAAAAAGACTTAGAAAGAATAGGCAATAGAAAGCCTATACTGTGTCACATCGATCCCTTCTTCAACCTTAGCAAATGTTTAGGTGTTGCTGAGACAGAAGACGTGGTGCTGAGGCACACACACACCTATGTAAGGATGTTAGATAGTGCTGTGGTCCTCTCTGAGATGCCTTTCGAGTATTTTTCAAAGATGTCAGATGTATAGGGATTCAAAACTACTTAAGCATGGTTCTCTATGCATGCTAGGCATTTGCTTCCTACTATAAGTAGCCAAGAATTTCAGCTCTGGATATCCAGTTCTCCTTCACAGATTTCTCTTTCTTGAAAGCTGTATTTGGAATTTTATTTGTTCAAGCCACAACCTTCTCACCAGGATGTTTTGAAATAAACATTTAAAATAGGTGTTGACTATGGAAAACTAGGGTCCTGCTGTTTTTGCCACCTTACCTCTAAATTGGCATAAACTACCTTTGCTGTATTCTGTCAAAAGGATGTTTAAATATGCTTTTTTTTTTGGCTGCTTAACCTGTCTTTTATCAATGCCAGTGACTGCATGATTAGTAAAAAACTTCAATAAGCTCTAGTGAAGGAAGGTATGGTACAGCACAGAGGACTAGTCTGACTGGCTAAAAGCCAGGTTGGTAAATCATCTGTTAAAGAAAAATATTGCAGTTTAAAATGGTTACTTGCATTTTCATATGGGAGCACACTTTGGTTAGAATATTACTTTGGTTTGCAGGCATAAATGGGCAAGGTTTCTAGTGGTTTCAGCAGTAAGATTGGGTTTGAGCAGAGTCTCAAAATATGGCACTGGAGCGTGCTAGAACAGAAAGAACTCCTGGTGAAAAATTGACTGAAAAAACATTTTAGGAGAAGGCCCATCTGTGGAAATGGATTCCTGTAGGGAGCCTTGTGCCTTGCCTTTTCTCTTGCAGCAACAAGAGCTCGACATCCATGACATGGCATGGAAACTCTGCTCTTCGGATGCATGGCTGCAAGGTGTTTCTGAAGGTTTGCCAGCGGGCAGGCAGGGCGCACCCTTGTTCAGGATGTTACCAACCCCAGTTTCAGTGGCCAGGAACTGCTTTCCTGAGCAGCTTCTGGCAGGCTGTTTCACCACGCTGTCTCTCAGTCTTTTCTGTCTGCTAAATGGCATGGTGCTTACCATCTTCTGTAGTGTGCTTTGAGATTCACAGCTAAAATGCCATGTAAAAGCTAGGTAATACTAATCTATGCTGGCAGCTTGTTAAAGTGTCATGGTTTCAGTGATGCATTTGTAACCACCCTAACATAAGATAAATGTGACAAGTGCTAATTCCAAACACCCACGTTACTGAAACTGAGAACAGCTTAGCTAAAGCGCTTTGAATTTTCTGAGGACATCTGAGGTGTACAGTTACAGTATCTCAGGCTGCTTTTACCTGAAAAATGAAAAAGTTTTATTAAAGATCCAAGAATAAAAAACAAATAGAGGTTTTAAAAGGGCTTGGGGGAGAAATGCTTATGCACGTGTTTGAGACCTGGAAACACTTCCATTCTCTGGAGGAAGTGAAGGAAATAGTAGGCTAAGAATAAGTTGATCTCCCTGTGGGAAAAGAAACAAGCTAAAGCCCAAGCACCAAGAGCTGTGCATTAGTACAACTCCATTTGTGAGTGTCCCTCACCATGAGATTTTCCTGATGAGTCTGTGTCATACACAAGACAAGTGCCCACATGAGAAGGAGGGCAGCTGGAGGGAGAAAGAGAAAACTGTTCTTCAGCTGATGAGTTGCCAAAATGAAGTAATTGATGCCCTTTTCTGGCTTGAGTGGGAAGTTCTGTACATGACAGTGCTGAAAGGTGGCCCCATCAGTGTCCATTGCAAGCAGTGGCATTTGTCAGGATTTGTAAATTCTGATCAAAAAAACCCCCCAAAACAAAGAAAACCCCTACGCACCCCCCCAAAAACAAAACAAAACAAAAACTCCAAAACAAAAGAGAGAGAGGGAGAAACTGCATCATTTTCAACTGACTTTTACCCTGTGGGTTTTCTGTGTGGAAGACGGGAAAATAGTAAAATACCTGATGACAAGAAAGTGCAAGATGTCAACCAAATACTGAAGAATCATTGAGCAAATGAGTACCTTGCTAGTGTTGGTGACTCCAAGAAGGCGAAAGTGCCCTGTATGATGGACAGCATAAGGTGTTTGGGGTGGTTGGTAATATTGTGCAGCTGCAGAACAAGGATGGGACACTGAAAGAAAAACAAAATACAAGAGGTGAGTGAGCAGTCTGCAAACCACGAGGCAGGCTCTCAGCTATGCTATGAAGGGTTTGTAGATTACAATATGGTTTGGGCACAACTGCCAGAAAAGAGTGCAGAGAAAACTGTTTTGTACAGGAAAAGAAGGCAGCTTATACTGCGGTTGTGTAACTTACAGCATCTGAGGCACGTATTTCTGCAAGATACTGCAGAACGTCCTTCTGAACTGTGCAACTGTGCAGAAAGTGGGATTCCTTTCCAATCATAAATCTCATACCTTGATATTTTTCATCCCCAAAGAAGAATAATAAAAAAAGCCTCACTAAAAGGACAGTGGTTATGGTGTCTTTTGAATTGTTCTTTCTAGGCTATTCTGTTGCAAAGTTGTTTTCCAGAAATTGTTTCTCGCTCTGGATATTTAGACACAAAAAGAAAGGTTTCTGGATTCCAGTTCCTAAACAGTTCAAAGTTGTCTACCTGGAGAAAAAACTACAAAGAAGCAGGGAGAGTGATAATGAACCTTTATCCTATTTGCCAAAATTTTCAGTTAGCCTTGAAACATAGTTTATGCAATATTTATCTGTCTAATCCTTTTCCTTTTTTCCCCTTGCCCTTAACACAGGAAAATGTCCTAAAAAGAGTGTTTCATTTGGTAGAGAATGTTTTTTTTTCCTTTACTGTTTTCCTGTAATGCAGTTATTCTGTATTCTTATAGCAATTTTTCCTGACACTTCAGCTAAATCTTCCTTTGCTTTTTGTTCCTTCGTGTGATATATAGTTTCCTTACTGAGGTTATAATGAGCTTACCTCCATGAATCACTAGAGATCAGCCAGGCTAAACTATCAACATTGAAGTCTATCCAACAGTGACACTATTCACTGTAACACAGTGTTTAACAGAATGTATCGCCTTATACAACACAAGTGCAATAATAACTACCTTGAAATGACAGATCTATCAAAATAATTTACTTATTTTTATGGAAGAAAGAATCTATAAATGGTCAGAAGATGATTTTTTTTCTCTCATGTAACTATTTTACAATTAAAAATGGTGCAAACTTTTAATATGTTTCTGAAATACTAGCTATATTGAAACAAAATGAAAGGTTAGTCCCTTAAAATCACAAGGAAAAATGATTTGGATAAAAAAAATCTGAGAAACTCGTCTGGATACAGCATAAGGAAGGAAAAGAGGATTGAAACTCTTCTGCTTACCTTATAGTTGCTTTGAAATTGTGTGGTTCATGTGTAACTACTCATTTCATGTAGTTTCTAATTGTAAGGGAAACAGGAGGAAGAGAGGTTTTTTTTTTTTTTCCTTGGACATGGTACAACAGTAGGAGTCTTCAAGTTAGATCCTGTGTATCTGTAAAATGATCCTTCTTGCTCACTTTTAACACATTTCTCTAGAAAATAGCTTCTTCAGGGTTAAGATTCTCTTTGGCAACTAAGTGTTGTCTGGGTGCTTAAACTTGCTCTTTTGAGATGAAAGACGTACAGTGAGTTGGCATCTTGTTCTTCTGAACTGGGAGATGGCTTACAGAAAGACACGTACTGTCAAGGGCAGGAGCGAGACGGGGGGGAATTTGAAGCAGTGGGAATACACTCAAAGACCTCACTCTCTGCTTCAGTTCCTTCTCAGGCCTACTTTTAAAGGCCAGAGGAGTATGGAAATTCCCTTAAGAGGACATCTCCAGGGTGATCAAAATCTCTTAGGAAGTTTTCCTATAAATACTTTTAAATAAATTTATTTGTACTTCTTTGGCCATAGCTGTACTTTTGAAGTATTTTTCCTTTGTGCACAGGCTATTTTCCTTTCTGCTTCAACGTATACAGTGTGGTACTTGTTTGTATAATCCCCTGAGGTTTTATTGTGTAATTAGTCTGCAGTTTTTTCTTAAGCTGAAAGATAAACTTGTTCTATAATAATTCCGTTCTCTTGTTCTACTATTTGCCAATCTGGGACACAGTCATTAAGGTCAGAGAGAAGCAGTGGAACGTGACCATCCCTGGAAACTCTTCCATATAGCATCAGAGTTATCAAGGAGATGGATGACAGATGACTCAGTGTTTTTCAAGTTGTGGGATTTTAAGTTTTATGACTTCAGTTGTGGACTCTGCTGCTGACTCTGAGCAAACAGCTTAATCACCCTGTGTCTCTATAAAATGGTTATAATAATTCCTTGTCGCATCAATGTTGTGATGAAAATGAAACAGTGTTTCTAAGTGGCCCAGTAGTGTGGCCATGAGGTCAGGTAGTGAAAGCTAATTCAATTGCATCCTGATTAGTGGACAAAAAGTTATTTCACAGTAACATAATGATAGTCCTTGAATTATTATGCACAGTATGCCCAGCTGTGTGCAGGGAAAGTGATGTAGCTGTAAAGATGTGGCTTGACGTGGTTTGTAAGTGAACAGGGGAGAGGCTGGAGGAGGAGGAGGGAGGGAGGTACTGGGGCAGCTCTTTGGGCTGCATGGAGGGAAGAGTACTGATGAATCATGTCTAGGCAAGGATGAAATATGTACATCTCCTGCCTCAACCTTGGATTTATTTTTATTGTTTTGAGCTTCACAATAATCTTGATCTCTCTCCTTTTGGCACTGCTTGTACCTCTGAGTAATGCCCATCACAGACATATGGTCATAAACACCAAAATTATCTTATGACTAAATCTAGCTAGCCCTGGATCTTCTCATCTCCCCAGATAGCCACCACTGGCTGTAAGACAGCTTAGTGCCAGCTGGCAGCTCTCTCATCTCCTCTGGGATGTGCAATGGACAGCAGCAGTGGAGTAGCGGAAAGACCTTTTGCAGAAAATAGGCTGGGAGCAGAATATTTAACTGGACGTCTCTGTGCCCCATAGTAAGCTGACCACATTTGTGATGTGACTGCTGCCTAAAATGCCCCTTCTCAAGCTGAGTGTACTGGTTGCACCAGTCTGCTGTGAGCAGCTACGGGGGGCCTCGAGGAGGCGTGCCACGTTTGCCCCAGGGGAGCCGGGAGGAATCGGTAGTGCAGCCGGACAGGTTAGATATTTCCTTCTGCTGAGAGCGGAGCTGTACGAATGGTCTCTGGGTTCCCCACTAGTTCTGATGGTGCTGGTGGCACATCCAGCACTGGCCGCCTGAGCTGCAGCTGGTGCTGCTGCTGGCCTGCCTTGGACCAGGTCACCTGGGCAAAATCTGCCTCTTCCCTCAGGTAGGCTGGCAGATGAAAACAGGTCCTAATTCCCCCTTGCATCAGACACCTGCTGAGGTCTTAGCTACCTTTACCAATCAGTAGCCTTAAGAAGGAAGTAAAGAAGATCACAAAGGTGTGGTCTGACCCCTATGTTAAAATTCTTATGTTGAGAGCATCAAATGAACTCATGACAGAATACAGGAAGGTGATTTGCACAGAAGGTGCTCTCCCTTTTCCATGGTGCGCCTTTTCTTGTGATGATGATTTGTCTACTTTAACAGATAACAAGATGATAGAGCTTGTCCAAAAGTCAAAAGTTCTATCTTTCTGGAACCAGAAGTAGAAATGCCAAAATTTCCCACAGAAAGGGAAAGTAAAGATCTTAGAAAACACCTGATGACTTTATTTGGAAAATTTCAGGATGAAATGAAATGAGAGCACCCAACCTCTAAGTTATCTTCTCGGCCACAGTTCTTGCACACCTTCAGTTCCTGAAAAGTCATGAAGTGTTTGTGGTCCTGGCTGGACAGTTTACCTGGACCTCTTGATCTGTGGCAAGTGGTAAGGGATACCCTTGGCCACTACAGGCTGTGCAGATTAGCCACATAATCTGCAAAATAACTCACTAGTGGTTTTGGTTAGTAGCTATGGGAATACAGGGGGGCTTGAAGACTGGGAGATCCATGCTCCAGCCCTCCTTCATGGCAGAACTACATTAGAGAAGTGAACTTCTGAGGCCTAAGCTCACCAGGCTTTTTGGATGGATATTGAGAAGGATTCAGAGGTGGCCATCAGTTTTAATAAAGTGTCAGGAAAACTTTTAGGTCTTTTGCTGGTTTACGGAATTGGTTTATGGAACAGAAAAGTAATCAGGAAATTTCTGAATTAGCTCTACCATATAGCGTTTGACTTGTTCACAAATTATCCCGAACAGTGCAGATACTCCCGAAGAAGAATGATGTTCATGAATGTGACAAGTGCTAGACATAGAGTGACCACCAGATACATGGCATGTTGCATTTTTCCATAGTAGATTAGGCCTGTTCCTGATATGCAAATTCTGAGCAGGATTAGAATTAGAATTAATTACACTTATTTTAAATGGTGATAATACACCCTTGGGGAGCATTAATGTCAGAGAATTAAACCCCACTGCTTATCTCAGCTTCATTTGCCATCCTTATTTATGCTTCTTTACTTCAGTCAAAGTACTAGAAAATAATTCAGGTGGTGTGGTGGCCTTTGTGTTTGCTAGTAGTGCAGGGAGTTCAGCTTTTCTACAGTATGCCATGTATGTACTGCAATCCCCTGGAGGAGGTTTGTGAGTGACACAAGGAGGTCTGGGGCTTGGAGTGCTGCTGAATCATCTGAAGCACCAAGAGCGAATGATACAATTAAATTTGTATTTACATGTTGCTGAGGGCATTGTGAGAAAATAAAATATTTATAAAGAGTTGATCATCACACCATGAAAGCTAGAGGTAGAAAAACTAGTAAAAATATATGTAGTCCTCATTTCTACTGCTTCAGAATTGCCTCCTTCCTTTGGCAGATATGGCAGACTAGCCCTTGTATTTTCCCAAAACCTACTAAGTGTTACATTCAGCCAGCACGCAGGGGCTAAACCAAGCAATAAAAAGATAAGAGCTGTATTTTACTGCACGCTGTAATCATAGTATTGCATGTTTCTAGAACGGTATGTTTACATGGTGATGTTTAGGCAGGTTATTGTGTCTATGCTCAGAGAGAACAGTGAAATGAAGCCCTCTCTTCTGCTCTTGGTTAAATGGTGTACTTTGAGTCCAAAGGTGAATTGGGTAAGTGTGTAAATTGGAGGAGGGTATAATGAAATGAGATCTTCTTCAGCATAGTAGATATTTGGATTTCAAAATTTTCTATATAAACTCAACTGTCAGCAAAGTTATTCTAATTCATAAGCTTGTTTAGTGAACTGTTTTTGAACCCAGTTTTCACATATGGTTCTTAGAACTAAGGTAAGTGTCCCTACCTTACCCACCACACACAAGTGTGCATAACAATTCATATTGCAATGCATTGTCTCTGCATTGTATGATTCTACAGTTCTGTGATATAATGGTTTCATTGTAAATGGTCATTGGATTTATAATCTGGTATATTTTTAGGCAACGGGCTATAGCTAGCTGAGATGATGGCTTTCTTTTGCTAGGGCTACCAGTGTTTGTGTGTTTACTGTATTTCATACCAGTTTAATCTGAAGAAACAATCAAGTAGACTGAGGTACAATATACATTATGGATTAAAAAAACACATGAAAAACAAGAGCAAGTCTGAGTGATACTGATATCAATTTTTTTTTTCTGGGTGGAGAAGAAGCCTGAAGAATGATGGAGGAGAAAATAGCACAGCCAGGTATCTAATGAGTTAATTCACGCTTGCAAATATTTGTTGTTAAATCCTATAAAGGACATCAGGTGTCATTTCACTGGAGGCATCAGGGCTGCCTGAGCATATTCCAATTTTGAGAATCTGATTTTTAATGTTTTTTTTTCAGTGACTAAAAGTGAATTATTTTGTACCTGAGGTTATCATTTTGAATGAGTAAGAAGTATGAGAATTACATGCCTGTTGCTGATGTTGTAAGAATAGTTATTTTTGAAAACACGCAGTTCTATATATCATCTATTTACACACACAATTATTTAATCTGCCAAAAAATAATAGTAAACACAAAACCATAGTCAAGTACGCAGTCATGTAGAAAAAACAAAATAGCAACCTTCACCCCCTGCCAAAGAGTGCATCTATAATACCCCCCATGAGTAGACAGTTAACATTGCAAAAGGATGTTTCTGGCTTGGCAGACTTTTTAGCTGTTTGCCTTGCTAGTCGTGACCATTACACTCCCATCTTGGACAGCCTGAAGACAAAAGATCTCTTAACACAAAAGTTAACACCTAAAATCCAGTTTTGACCAGGCCTTGCGACATCGTGTTGTTCTGTCCAATCTCTCTTCCCTGTCTCTCATCCCAGGGCAGCTCTCAGCTGTGCAAACCGTTGTAGTCTACTGGAGTCAGAGAAGTTTCTGCAGTTTACAGCAACAGATAATCTGTTCCTCCTGTCCTTAGCTGTTCTATCTTGCATTCACTCACTTTTTACATGCCTCGTAGTTGCTCTACTCTCCCAGTGTTTCTACTTGCATCCGGTTCAGAAAAGCTTTTTGTCTGCTTTCGCAGTTTAACTTTATGCAGCAAAGGAGTACACATGCATAAGAAATTAGGACCTATTTACATTGCAGTAAAAAAAAATAAAAATAAATTATATAGGAATTGAATATTTAACAATTTCTATGACTAGTTTTCTATTTTTTGAGGATAAGTAGAAACTGTCCTTTATGTAGGGCAAAAGCAAATTTAATTTTGAAAGTGGAGCTGTAGAAGTTTTTTGAAAGAACAGGGTTCCCATAGTTACCCTCCTAGTGAAGTTCATTATCTCTCCTGCAAAAGTCTGGAAGAGAGCTGTAGTACATTAGATGTGAAGGCATGATAGTTTAAGCCACTTCTTATCCCTAACATCCCTGAGCAGAGCATAATGTACTCTGAATGTATGTGGGCACAAAGTCTTTGTGCATTGAGGACTATTAATAAGGTGGCAGCATTACATGTAGTTGATTATGTCATTTCTTTTCATTTTCTCCTTCCCACTAACAGCTATAGGAACCAGTGCCATTTTTACTGCCTTTTGAATCTAGATTTGTCTTCTGATGTATGATACGACATTTTACAGGTGAAAAAAGTCATTGTTTTGGGATTTGATGGCTAGCGGACACAGCAAAACAAATCAGAATATCCTCTAGAGAAAATGCTAAAATCCTTCAGCGTGGAGATTGTAACAGGAATTTACTGCTCGTTCAGCATTGAATAATCTTGTTATTTTGTGTTTTTCCACACACTTGGATTTTTATCACCCAGTATAGTAGACTTTTCTGGAACATTACATACGCTGGATAATGCCTTGTGATATGACAGTAGCTGTAAAGTAGGAGAAAATGAGGTCTTTAAGCTTGAGGGTAAGATATTGCATGTTTTTTCTCTTCTCTGTAAACTTGGCTATTTAGCAGGAGCTTACCCATTATAGTAAATATGCATCAGATCTCCCTGGCCTGAGGAGCAGTGAGGATGGTCACAAGACAAGTATACTTTTATCCATGTGTCTTATTCTGCACAGAAGACTTTCTTAAACATAAGAAAGCCTGGAACCTTGAGCATTTTGTCCAACTGACCAGGGAACTGATTGTGGGAGCATGCTTAGTACACTTCTGATTTAAGGCAGATGAAAGAATCACCACTTCTACATCTCCAAGTTGGCCTGTAAATTTCCTCTGGCAACAACTCAAGTGGATGTGTCTGAAAGAATGGACATTTCTCTCACTTAAGAGGCTTTAAGGATGTCTACTGACATAGTGGTATCAGCAGGCATGTGTTGTCATTCAGATCCATCCCATGCAAACTGGGATTCCCTGGGAAAGTCTGTTCTCAAGAAGCACATGAGAAACCTGTTGATAATAAGAGCACTGAACTTCCTTATGGTACAAATCGTTGCTGGTTAATTAAGTTCAGTTATACTGTGCCAGATCAACTAGCAGAGAGTTTGGCCCGAGAGAGATACCATGTATTATACAAGGTGACTTTTTGCTATGAGTCATTGCAGGAGCTGTTACTGGAGGGTGGAGAGGACTATTCTTTCTCACTTTCACTGTGATGAACATCCTACATCTTATATGACCAGATTTGCGTAGGACAGAGGTGAAATGTGTTTTCGCTTTTTTTGTTGCTGTTGCCAGAAAGTAAGATGACTCACAAAACAAAATTATTTGTTGTTAGCAGAATCAGCTGAATATGTGAAACTGCTCCTTCTAATCCTTTTCCAGATATCCTTTGCATTTGATAGATGGCCAGTAATGCACTGGAAGGAGTCTTTGGTAATTTGTATAAAGGAATAAAAAGCTGTAGCTTGTCTAGTAATGTTAGTACTTGTAATGCGTTATAACATTTAGAGTGGCTAACTACATACAGTATGTACTGTATGAGTTACTTCTAGTCTGAAAACTGAATCTAAAATGTAAAAGTTCATAGGTTTTCAAAGAAAAGACTGTTAGATAATATATTTTAATATGTGCCCAATGGGACACTGGTGTTCTCAACTTTTTCTATGCTGTTCATTTTGTACTTAAATGTTCTAAAAGGGCAAAAAGCTGAATGATCATACTAGCTGTAGTTTTTTAGAAAAGCAGAATAGCAATCTTTCACTTGAAGGGATACTACTAACATTTAAGCTTGTTCTTAGCCCTAAAAGGATGTGAATTTAAGTTGACTGTAAATAAATGTTAGCAGAATCACAACCTACAAAGACAGCATCTAAATTATCGTATATGTAAGCTGTCTGATATGGCAGTTAAAATAGGTGCAACATCAAATCACATCCTTAAGAGTTCTCTAAATACCTTAATATTTAAATGACTAAAAATGTACTGTTAGTTTTATTTCTTTACTATGGGAACATCTTCATATCGATTACAGTTGTTCTAATTGTCATGCAAATGTAGGAAGATGAGTTTCAAATGGAGCTGTGTGGCATAATAGAAGTTAGATATACTGCGCAATGGCGTCCAGAGATGACGGTGGAATTTGTCACTTATCTATAAACAATCAACACATTATCTGTATGATGTGAAAGTGCTTGCTGCAGAAAATATCTACTGTGCTGCAAGTACTCAGCCAAATTTTTGTTTTTGCTAACTTACAATGCATCTAGTTTTAGGGCCACTATTATGTGTTAAGTTATAATTTAAGGTAGGTACCTGTTCATGATCCCCTATGCTCCCTCCTGTTTTAAAATCATAGCTACTGAAGTGGGATCTGACTGTGCTTTATGCAAACATATGTTGCATTTGTGTTTTTCCTGCTGTATGTAATAGAAAACAACCATCACTTTAATTCTGGTAACTGGTTTGATTCTGATCTACATTAGCGTGTCTGATAATTTCACTAGTGTTAACATGGTTACCCTGTAGTGGGTGGACAAGAACCCATCCATGTCTGTTGCTTTATTGCTCTTCAGAAGACGAGGTGCTTGATAAATGCTTCACAACAAACCTTCACTCTCAGAAGTGTTATAGTGCTGTAAAAGGACAACCTATGCAATTCAGAGCATGCTCTGGAATTTATGAATGGCACTGTAAGTTAGGGTATAAGACACTCTGGTCGTCTTCCAGCTATGGTAATGTATAGGTAAAATACAGACCTTTTCCTCTACAACATGAACTACAAACATAGCTACATAATATACACAGTCAAATGTGAAGGACCTAATAAGATTTTGCTTTCCAGAAATATAAATATTTTAATCAGATTAATGACATTGTTCTACCTGAGGGATTCTGTAATTAGTAGATTATTGAAACAGCACATAAGTTATCTACCATTAGCACCTGGAGGAATTCCTGTTGTCTTAAACAGTAGAATCAAATGATATGAATATTCCTGTCATGCAATCTGTAAAGATAATAAGCCTCTGGCATTTTGTAAGCTATATAAATCCACGGATTTCACATTAAATATTTAAAGCACAGGAGGTGTTATTTGTTAGAACACTGATAAAGAGAGTTCAGCCATTACAGCTGCCTTTTTCATTTGGTAAATCCCTCTTTGTTTGAGTTGCTTTCAAGCCTTTTTAATTTGTTTTTTCTTTTAGTTGTATGTTTTTTCAAGTTCCTCTGGAGGTGTTTTTGGACTTTCTATGGTAAACACTCAAAATATTTTTACAGAACTTTTATCCTGTTGGTACAGAGAGGATATTCAAACCACGGGTATAAACAGATGTGAAGCAAGCAGGCAAATCTTTATTGAATATCAAAGAAATCTTGCTTGAAATACTTGGAAAATGGTGCCTTTCTTCTGAATATATTTACAAAGTGGAAGCTTCTTGCCCTGGTGTGTTCTGTTCAAAGAGTTTCTTTGGGATAATATTGGGGATGGAGGTCATCAAGGTCAAATATACGTTAACATATCATAATGAGGATATTGTGCAATTCTTGAAAAATACAGGCCATGGGGAAGATGGCTGATGTCTTAATAGACTACAGAGTTGAACAGAAGCTTTTAAAGATGATAAAAATATGATGACTGTTTGTCTGAGAGTGAGCACTTAACAGATTCAGTCATCTGGCAATTTAAAGTGAAAAACATTGTTGGGAAAAGTCTCTGTTTTTAATGGATTGCCATGTCAGGCTGGAGCTGCAGCCAGGATAACTGATGACCTTTGAAGTCCTTAGAATAAATTATGGTTTGTGTGCAAGAGATGATAATGTAGTTAAAAAAGATTTATGTAATAGTTCTTCAAAGAGCTCGAGGCATTAACATAGGGTCATAAATTAGTAGGATTTACAAGTAAGAAATTACTTTTCTGGGAGAGTCCTTTTCATCCCATATGATTTTGCCTCCAGGCACTTGCTGATGTTTAAGTGAAGAGATACCTGATGAACCCTCCAGGCAGCTGTGAAATTACAGGGACACCTGTGTGGTTAACAACTCATCCAGCTTTAATAGCAGCCAGGTACTTCCCCTGTAGAGATGTGAGCTTCTACTTGTAGGACATATGTCAAAACCTTGTCACAAAGTATTTTTAGTCCTCAGGCTAAATAACAGACTGAAAGCTATTTTTACTATTCTCGGCTTTAGGGGTGGTCTAAGTAAATGGTTTCTAGCTGTTCTAAAGTATATTAACAACTCCAGACGACTTGTCCCTATTAATGACTAGCTATTTCTTTAGTCTGTGAAAAAATCCCATATTAAGTTTTAACAATCTTGTTTGGGAGATGCTTGACACCTATGTAACAAATGCATTATGAATTATTATATAACCACTACACATAGTAGCTATTTTTCAGTATTCGACTAGAAAGATTTAGACCTTCAAGGAAAGAAAAGAAAGGGACTTCAGTAATGGTATCTGAGCAGTGGTGTGAAATATTACATCCATCTCCTCAGCACAGTTCCCACAGAAACTAAAGAAAGGATTGCTCTCTTTCTTTTTTTTTTTTTCCTATTTTTTTTGTGGTTTTTTTTTTTTCATGTCCCCACACCCCCCAAGGCTTTTAGCTGGAAACCTCTCTGGTATCATTTCACAGCCTCTTTCACCAAGGGAAGCTTGTCTGAAAGTATGTGCTGATTTCCTGGTGAGGGCAGGCACATGAAAACCTAAAGCTTTAAATGGCCTGAAGCCTGAGTATTGGTTTCTTTAACAGACTAGAGAAACGGTCATTATTTGAGAGGTTTGGATTGATATGCTCCTATCACTTGCACTTGTTAATATACTTTAAAACATTTTGAAACCGTGTATCAAACTTCTTTTCCTTATCCTGCCTCTTTAAAAACAATGTTGTTGTAAACTTAAATTCAATAAAATGGGGCAATCTCTAAGCTCATTGAAGTCTATTATTTCTTGATCTCACCACATCAACAATGAGATTTTCCTAGATCAATCTACACATCTATGTTATTTTGATTTCCCTTTCTCTTAGCCTGCAACTTCAGTATGCAGTTCATTGGGATCATTGACTCATGTTCCACTCTTCCAGTCCAAGGGAAATTGACTTGGGCTCAAATACGAAGGTGTAGATTTTGTAATCCCACGGGAATGTTGATGCTTTCCAAAAATAGCTTTTTATTTGAAAAATAATGTTTGATCTTTGGAATTTAAGTGGAGTAGATTGGAGTAGATTGACCTCCAGAGATTCTGGTAACAGGAAATATTAGTATCACAAACTGTTATTTCATCTAGAAAAGAAGCTCATCAGTGTTTTGGCACTGTGGTGCTTTACAAACAAAGCTGAACAAAATGTCTTTCCTCTTCATTTTTGCCCTCCTCTTTTTCCTTTCCTCCACCAAAACTACTGACACACACTCTTAAAAGTATGTCTGAAGATGAGTTTGCATTTGATGACATCATATGACAACACAGGGACATCATGTGTATTGTCTAGGACAAAGAAGGGCCATGTCAAATAACCAAGATGGTTATTTGGTGGTTATATAACAGGTTTGGATGGTTATATAACAGGTTTGCTGGACTTTGTTATGAATCTCAGTGCACAACCCCACCACACCACTCACCTTGTTCCTACCTAGGGAGCCCTTTCCTGTCCTCCACCTCTCACAGCTTTTCACATACATGTACATACATGTTTACAATGAGTGCAAAGATCAGAGGCTAATATAAACTCTAACCCAAACTGAATTCAGCTTTCCATGCATTTACAAACTCTTTGTAAAGACAATGGAGTGAAAACATCACCTTTTTCCTTCATAAGCAGGCATTTACCTGACCTGGGTCAGCAGGGTGTAAAATGCAAATGTGGAAGACAATGAAGACCATAACTCTTGATGGTTTTGGATGCTGATAATGTAAAACTTGTTTCTTGCTATGCAGCCTCTAATGTGGCATCTGGAGAAATAAAAATTGAAGACTCTTTTAAAGGAAAAATGTATGCATCTAACTAAAACTTATTTCGAATGTGATACAGAGAGGATTTTGGGAAATGCCATGTGTTTAATCAGGGCAAATTAGGCAACTATATTTATCAGTGCTTCTAGTTCTAATGAGCTTTGGATGCATCAGTGCTGTGGGTTCGGATTATGTCTTGGTTCATTCCTCCACCACTTGGGCTTATTAGCTTGCTGGTTAGATAAGCCTTCTTGTTACATCTACAGCTCGGATGCAATTAATGGTTTTCCTTTCCCTTGGATAGCCAAAGATTGTGATAAGATATTTTATGCTGTTCTTCTGCTCTGATTTCTGAAGCTTCTAATTCTCAGTTCAGACTTTATAGACTTTGTAGGAGACAGTGGGTTAATTATGACTCTGTGGCTATTTGTCTGCGGCTGCACATAAGCAGGTATTATACATTGGCTTTTCTCCTGAGTTTTGTTTTAGCAAGTATGACAGCCTGATTATTGATAAAGGGGCCAGCTTTCCAGCTGGCTTTAGTGGAATATCTGTTTTCACAGCCACAGGTTTGTTGATGAAACCTTAAAAGTAGTTCTGTACCTGTAACTTTTCTGTGTTTTGATCTCCACTTCGGTCAGCTAGCCATTCCATTTCCTGATGTACAGCGGCAGTAAGGTAATTTGTAGCTCACCCTGCCAAAGGCATAAGGATGCAGCACCGCAGGCGTGTGTTACGTGTAATGAACCATGTTATCAGGCTGATTCAGGCCTATGGGAGCAAGAAAACCATGGTGCTCCTTTCAAGCCTTACCTAGTGCCCCAGTACTGATACTTAGAGGTGATGCAATAGTTTGCAGCTTGTTTGGGTCTGGACTGCTGGGTTTGGCCCGAGTTCAGTGCTAGCTGGGGCTTGTCAGAAATTGCTGGGTGAGGGACGCCTGGTGCTTTTCAGCAGCACAGTCACACGTGTGGTCATCCCATGTAGTTAGTTGCTGGGCGTTAAAGCAGTGTCTGCATTTGCTCTTCAGCTGTTGAACGGTTGAAGCCTGTTGTTGATCCAAGCCCCTGGCAGCTGTTTCTGACCTTTGGCTTGTATCTTGGCTCTGGCTCCCAAGCCTTGGATCATATCCTGGCTCTGGTTCCTGCCTCTTGGCAGCTAGTTCGGTTCCTGTCTTTGGCTTCAGCCTCGGCTTGTATCCTGGCCTTGGCTCCAGACCCTTGGCCAATAAGTGGGTTCCAGATTTTCAGTGTTTATCTCTGTTCCAGGCTTCAGTCTGAATTGGCTGTGCCATTGTCTCCTGCAGTGAATGGTCTGCAAACATTTAATAACACTGGGATTGTGTACAAGGGAGGAAAATATGATTGTTGAGGGAAACATGTCTCTAGAAGGCTATGCTCCATCATCTGTCCCTGAGATCCACCAGAGTGAGGCCTTACAAAGACGGAGGTACTATTCTTAGTAAAGTTTGAAACTGCCAAATATTTTTCCCTTGTTTTTGAAGTATGTCAACACACATAGTCTAAACGCTCTTTTACTATATGTTTATAGGAAAGGGAAAAACAAGAGCCATTTTGGTGTCCTGGAGTGTATATTTGGACTGTAAGCATTTTCTACAAAACTGAGAAATAAGATTTAAAAAAAAAAAAAAACCAAAACAAAACAAAAAAAACCAAAAAACAAAAAACAAAACAGAGAGGAAAAAGCATCTTGTAAGATGTATGCTCATGTTGTCCAGGTTTCTTAGCTTTTTGATCCAGGAGAGAGAGAGAGAGAAACAGTGGAGGAAGGAAGGTTTTGAAGGAGAGGAAAACTTCTTATGTATATCAACAATTGCAATTTCTTTTTAATTAATGGGATGTGATGTTTAACCTTCAAAGATTAAACTATACAGACCTGGATTTTCATCTGACTCAAGTCTCAAGGAAAGATGAGCCTGTGATACAATGCTGATCTTCAGAGAATATACATGGACTCTAGTGTATTGGCAACCAGGAACCAAGGGCATGCAATAGCAGAAAAGAAATGCTTAGGGAAAACTAACAATATTGACAAAGATCCACCTACTGATATCTCACAATGCCTGTTTGCAGAGCAAGGCCTGATTTTGATTTCCATTTAGATATCAGGATGACTTCAATCACAGTCTGAAATCATTTAAATCAGGAATAGCCCATCAGTCAAACTGTCCAGTTCCAGACCATTCTAGCTCTCATTTTCATGTGTACAATAGACAGCATAACTGATTAATAAGGTTTTTTTCTCAAAAAAAACCAAACAAACCCCCCACAACCAAAAACATCAAAACAATATGTAGGCTTTTGACAAGTTTGTGGATGGAACAGTAGAAAGAAAGAGGAAAGGAAGAGTTTGAGTGAGGGATGAGAAAGACTGTCTTCCTGACAGTATACTAAGCTTGGCAAATCTTCTAGGGTGGTGGGCAGCAGATAAAGGGCATGGGAGATGGCAGACAGCACAAGAAGAAGCTGGAGGGCTCAGAACAGTAGGAGAAACTAGGCTCGTAACTAAGTTTTAGAAAGAAGACAGTTTTCCTAGAAGAAAGAAACGATTGCATGGAATTAATTACAGTCCATGAAGGCACTGAGACTTTGAGTTGTGTTGGAAAGCAAGACTGGTGGAAAAGGTAGCTGATTTGTAGGATGCATGTTTCTTCCTCCTATGCTGAAAATCCGTTTCATTAAACTCAGACCCTTTTAGAATATGGAAGCCTTATTTTATCTTTCTTGTCTCCAGCTGTGGCCAAGCTGGAGCCTTTTTTTAGCAGGATTTACTATTAAACACTTAAATCCAGACTGATTGTGTTTGTTTTCTCTTTCATTCCTATCATATTTATTGACCTTGCCATCAGGCAAGCAACTTTTAAGTCTGATTCTTGTAACAACGCTCCCTATCTCCTGGTTTAAATGTTTTCCAACCAGACTTTTACTGTACATGTTCTTTTTGGTCCCTTCCAGCATCTTGTCTCTGTAGATCTGCCATAATTCTGTAACCTTTTAGGAACAGGATTTGTTGTCTCATGCTGGATGTCTTGTTGGCTTAAGTTTTCTTTATCTGATTTTTGAAAAGTGGTAGCCTTTTATCAGTCTACTAAGCGGAGAGTCTGGTAGATGCCTGCTTATATGTTATGGCAAAAGGGGATAAGGGTAAGTGCAGTGCTGTGTGTCTTTCTGGATAGAGGTACCTGAGCATCTCTCTCTATGTGGAGATCTCAGACTTCCCCTCAAGTGAAGGAGACCACTGATGCCAATTGCATTGTCTTGGAATTTAGTGCTTGAAGGTCTGTGAACTGTCTCTGGAAGCCTCATGCATTCAGATAAACAGCCATCCCAAAGAACTGATACAGCAGTTAAATCTTTTTCCTCTCCTTGTGTGCTTCTCCACAGGTGCTGTGTAAGGCAAATTTGGGAGCTGGGACTGAAATGATGAGCTGCATGCAGTTCTTGCTTGTCCAATAAAGTGGATTGCCGCTTAATTCAAAGTAACATTCCAGATTGCATCAAAGTTGTGCCCTCGTGTGACTTCTTTCACACATCCAATGCAGCAAGTCATCTTGCACTCATTGGAGTGGTACTAATGTACTGGCTTCATAGCTGCAGACTCAGCTTGTCTGTCTAAGCTTCAGACCACTTTCTCAGTGGTTGCAGCCAACTCTCTTTTAATGGAGACCCAGGGGAAAGACTAACAGTCATGGTGGGGCTTTCTTCACTCTTGTCACTCTTGTTGGGAGTTATTTAATTGCCTAGGCATAAGGCCTGGAAATTTGGCTGCACCAACCAATTAGGACTAAATACAGCAGCTGTCTGGCTGGTTTTATGTTGAGCTGGTTTGCTTGTTATTGTGGAGTGTTGCTTATGTTGATAGTCTAGGATATAGCAGCTGAAGAATTGAAAGACTTGATGCCTTCGAATCATCAGTTGGTTTTGAAGAAACCAATTCAGTGGCTCTATAACTGGATCTGGTGTCTGACTTTTAGCCTTTTTCAGGTCAGCAGATTCAGGCCAACTTTGTCAGCTATTCTGAGCACCAATAACATTTCTTAGTACGCTGACAAATCTTAGTCAAATCACTCCTGTGCTCTTGTTTCTGCTTTTCCCTTCCCTCCCTGTTCCATGAATGTAGTGTATTTTGTCAAACCTGTATCAAGTCCATCAGTTGCTGCTGCTTACTCATTGTTGCCTGCTGTTTTCACTCTTGCTTTCAGACACCTGTTTATTTTCTCATCAAAATCAAAGCACTTCACTGTAATTAAACAGCCATAGGACATCGTGTTCTTGTAAGTAGGTCAGTGCCTCACAGGCCCACGCCACAGAATGATTTAGGTTGGAAGTGATCTCTGGAGATCATCTACTGCTCAAAGTGGTGGAGTTCTTTCCCTAGCTGGGATGAATCCCATGGATCAGCCTGTTTTCTGTGCCTGAGAGGTACCAGGGCCTGACAGGTACCAGGCTTGCCTACCTACAGGCCACTAACTTTACCCTTTTGGCCTCAACAGGTTCCTGTTTCTGAGATTAAGTCCGTACCATGTGGGGCTTATCCACTAGCATTGTTATACCAAATTGTGCTGTTATCAATCCTACATATCTGTGAAAATAATCTTGGCAAAATTGTTATACTTAACAGTATCTGTTAGCTTAACAGAATTTTTTTATGTTCCTATTATGGTTAAGAACATTATGTTTTCCTGTTCTTTTTCTTTTTTTTAACTTGTTTTAAAAAGGAACTTCAGAAAACTTAATTGTTTTAACAGAAGAGCTGTGCATCTAAAAATAGTTATTACTTCAGTGCTGCTGCAAATTACGGTATGATACCAAAATTTGCAGTCCACATAACAGTAAAGCAAGTGCTTGGGAAGCAAGCATAACATTAGAGTGCTATTTTTTCATAAAATAGTTCTGCCTGAGAGTTCAAAAACATTTAAGGCTTTAGTTTTAGACAATTTGTTTGAGAAGGACTGCAACCAACATATCATCATCTACTTACGTATATATTAGCACCAGCTGCCATTGTAATCTGAACTGCCTGCATTAATCAAGCAGCTACCTGATTAAAAACTGGACTACAAACGAACAAATAAATACTTAGTTGTTTTGAATAAGTCAGAGTTTCGGGGGTTTGTGTCAGCACTCTTGCTGCTCTTTTGGCAGCTGTATTAACGAGCAGCTTTTCTTTCGTTGTTCAAATAAAAGCAAAACAGCCTTTGAATTCTGTACTCAGAAATTCCACTCATCTGCCTAATGTTCTTTTTTTAATTAGAAGGATACACATATGACTTAATTAATCAAGCCTGTCTTAGGGAATTATGCATTTATTAATGGTTTCTGCACTCAAACACATTATTAAGGGATTTGTGCTAAGTACCTGACATAAAACAGCCTAATTTTGCTTGCTTTGCTTAATGTATTGAGAAACGGCTTGTTGATCAGATTTCAAAACATTCATGCTATGAACTAATGTCCTATTTAAAGTGTTTAAAAATGCAGCAATTTGGCAACTGAGTACTGTAGTGGTTTGTATTTAAAATAAAGTCAGCCAGTGCCAGGCAAGAAATGAGAATGAAAGTTCTTTGACCACAGTGATGATGAAAGCAAATAAAATAAGAAAGATTGCTTTGATTCAGGCTTTAATTTTTTTCCCTTTTCTTTTTTTTTTAATAGAAATGAAGTGAAATAAACAGATAATTTTGTCTACTGTTCAAGAACTGGCTTCTGTGATTTTTTTTTTTTTTTTCCTTGTCATGCACCTTTGAGTTTAAGAACCACTCTTTTGGGGCTGTCCTGCTTCACATGACTTTCCACATAACCTGGAGGTGATGGCAGGTGGACAAAATAGAACAGCACTTGTGGTATTTCCAGGGGCTAGCCTGGAGCTCACTGCCACTTGTACCTATTGGGCCTTCCCTGCATGGATAAGTTCACTTTCCCCTTGGGAGCATGGAGGAGTAAGGAGAAAGAGTTCTCTGAAGCCCCTGCATGAAGTGTTTAGTGTCTTCAAGGGAGCATGATCACATTTCCAGAATTCCTGCATGTGTTTGCCTTCAGTCATGTTCCTGTGTCTCATCCTATGTAGGGACTGGCTGTCCTCATTTTTGTCTATAGGTACAATTGCAGTGCCTTATCTAAAAAGAAATAGCAGATGTTTGTCTTTAATAAAAGTTTTGCTGTTTTGAAGCTATTAAGTTGTTTTACGTTTATGAGAATGATAGAGTCTCATATGCACTCTCACACTAACCTACATGAAGGTAAACAGAAATCCTTTCTAGAAAGGAAGAGGGAACTGTGCTGATGTGGTCAGGAATAGAGGTATCACCACATTGGTGAAATTTCCGTCTTTGCCAACTGTCTCTCAGCAGGACAGGCTGGCTTCTACCAGTTTGGGTCTGAGTCTGAGTGTGTTCAGTCCTTTTGGGCACTGTATTTTACCCTCTTTGATGTCCTGTCTGAGACAGAGACACTGTCTTATCTCATCATGATCCTGCTGATCTAGGACAGCCAGATTACTTAAACTGATCCTCTTCAAAACTGAGGTTTTCTAGACATTGCAAGTTGCAGCCCGCCTGTGTGGGGAAATGTGAAGGATCCCTCTGAGAAGGTCAATTGTTGCCCTAGGTCTGGATCTGGATCTGGGGGTCCTGGTGGACAGCTGGCTGAACATGAGCCAGCAGTGCACCCAGGTAGCCAAGAAGGCCAACGGCATCTTGGCCTGTATCAAGAATAGCGTGGCCAGCAGGAGTAGGGAAGTGATGCTGCCCCTGTACTCAGCACTGGTGAGGCCACAGCTTGAATACTGTGTTCATTTTTGGCCACCACAGTCTAGGAGGGACATTGAGGTACTGGAGCGTCTCCAGAGAAGGGAAACAAAGCTGGTGAGGGGTCTGGAGAACATGTCTTATGGGGAGCGGCTGAAGGAATTAGGATTGTTTAGTCTGGAGAAGAGGAGGTTGAGGGGAGACCTTACTGCTCTCTACAACTACCTGGAAGGAGGTTGTAGTGAGATGAGTGCTGGTCTCTTCTCCCAAGTAACTAACGATAGGACAAGAGGAAATGGGTTCAAGTTGCACCAGGGGAGGTTTAGGCTGGACATTAGGAAAAATTGTTCAGTGAAAGAGTTACCAAACATTGGAACAGGCTGCCCAGGGAGGTGGTTGAGTCACCATCCCTAGATGTGTTTAAAAGTCGTGTAGATGTGGTGCTTAGAGACATGGTTTAGTAGCAGACCTGGTAGAGTAGGGTCAATAGTTGGACTAGATGATCTTAAAGGTCTTTTCCAACCTAAATGATTCTATGATTCTAGATAACCCTGTGGAGTAATACAAAATAAAATACTTTCTAAAGCTTTAGTTTCTCACTGTTTTAAAGTATTTTCAAGTCCCTTTTATTTAAGATTTGAGATTCTCTGCTCCCTACCCACCCCCCACCCCCTGCTTTGTGTTCCTCCATTCTTAACGCCTCTTTCCAAAATAATTGGTGAGTGCCCTTCTTTGTAATTTTAGTCTCATTTGTCTGTTGTCAGGTGATTTGTTACTGAAAAGTTCACCTGGAACTCCCAGGCAGTGACTGCTAACATTTGTCCACTGATATTTTGGGTGAATAGAAGCTAATCCTGACTCATTCTTCTTTGTTAGTTCAGTTAAGTCTACAAGAAAAGAGGCATGGAGAGTTTGGAAGGATTTTAAGTCCCACATGTGTGCTCTAGGTCTCATAAAGTGTGCATGGGCAGTTTCTCCAGATTTTAATTGAAAGCTTGAAAAAGACGTAGATAATTTTGAAGAAACAGAAAAGTGCCTTCATGGTGCATGGAAACAGGGGAACACGAAAGGGAAAGAAAGAGAAAATTGAATTATTTTCTAAAGGTTAAACCAGGCATTTTGAATTAATGTTGAAGTCTAATTTCCACCCCTCTGATGGTTTGCCTGTCACTGAAGAGGATTAAAGTTATATGGGATCTGAATTCATGTAAATGTTAATGTGTTGACCTTATCCTGCTTACTTCATCTTTCTACTTCCCATGGTAGTAAGACTAACTTTCCCAGACTAACTCTTTCAAAATGGACTACTCTTCCATGTTGTCTGGGTTCTTCAGAGAAAATTCAGAATGAACCAGTCAAGCAAATGGCAAGTTATACAGCTGTTTGATGAGCTGTACTTGATTTGTATCCCATCTTGGAAAACACTAGTTGTTTGTTATTATTTTTTTTCCTTGCTTTTAACTAGAAGTCTACAACTGTTTCTTCTTCCTTTGTAAAACAGCAAAATATCTTATACAAGGTCAGTGAGGAACTTAGTACAGGATTCTGAGGAGAGCACTATGCTCAAGCCATGCTGGTCTAGAACCAAGTGCTGCTTCGTTAGTTCCCTTATCAAAAGAATTCAGTCTTCCGACAATTCTGATATGATGCATCTGGTAATTTGCATTCTGAGTAGCAATCAGTCACTACTTTAACAGCAAAAGCAAAGAAATACAGGACATTGATTTTTCTGTTGCTTGAAAGTGACAGTATTCATCTGGAGGCAATTTCAAGAGTTACCTGTCAGAGGCTGCAATATGTTTTACAGACACTAGACATGGAATTTAAACTTTCATAGCTACGAAATTGTGTCAGGACTAATAAAAAAATGGGACCATAATTCCTCTAGTTTGGATCATTATGAATTGTTTTGAAGATGCCTGCTTAGAAAACTAGAAAAATTGTGAGCCATGATACAAAAGTGGTGGTTTATAAATTATCGATCTATTATGAAAATGCATTGTACTTCTAGCATAGTTGATACCATAGGTTTCTAGACTGTATCATATATTTCAGTCATGGCAAAAGAGATACATTAGTGTGCTGCCAGGACATTAAATCTCCAATTAAAATGAAAGTGGCAAATGAGAGACTCAGGGATTTTTTTGGAAGGGAGGGAGGAGAATTCCAATCGGTGTGAAAACTTGCACAAGTCAAATATTGATGAAATTATCAAAGTTTAATGAAACTGTTAAATAATCATAAATGGGAGTTGTTTACTTCAGAGAAGAAAAAGAATTAGTATTTCATAGCCCATGCAAAAGAGATATATGTTAAAGGTGAGAGAATGGTAAAGCAGTTGTATGGTCTTGTGATTTGTATCCTACGAGAATGGATCGAGAGCAGTCTGAGGAGAGGGACTTGGGGGTGTTGGTAGACAAGAAGCTCAACATGAGCTGGCAATGTACGCTTGCAGCCCAGAAAGCCAACTGTATTCTAGGCTGCGTCAAAAGAAGCGTGGCCAGCAGGTCGAGGAAGGTGATTCTGCCCCTCTACTTCATTGTCGTGAGACCCCACCTGGAATATTGTGTCCAGCTCTGGAGCTCCCAACATAAGAATGACATGGACCTCTCAGAGCAAGTCCAGAAGAGGGCCACGAAGATGATCAGAGGGCTGGAGCACCTCTGCTATGAGGACAGGCTGAGAGAATTGGAGTTGTTCAGTCTGGAGAAGAGAAGGCTCTGGGGAGACCTTCTAGCAGCCTTCCAGTATCTGAAAGGGGCCTACAAGAAAGCTGGAGAGGGACTTTACAAGGGCAGTGATAGGACAAGGAGTAATGGCTTCAAACTGGAAGAGGGGAGATTTAGATTAGATCTCAGGAAGAAATTTTTCACTATGAGAGTAGTGAGGCACTGGAACAGGTTGCCCAGGGAAGTTGTGGTTGCCCCATCCCTGAAATTGTTCAAGGCCAGGTTGGATGGGGCTTTGAGCAATCTGGTCTAGTAGGAGGTGTCCTTGGCCATGGCAAGGGGCCTGGAACTAGATAATCTTTAAGGTCCCTTCCAACATAAACCATTCTGTGATTCTATGAATCTTGAAACTTTGCATTTTTTTTTTCTCCTAATCGGCTGGATGTCCTTGTAGAAATAATTTCTTGGCTGGCTGTCTCCAGACTGCTCCACTTGTAATGATGTCCCATATCTTTGTTGCTGCTCAACCAAACCAGACACCTCCTCAGGGGATGCCATAGCTTCTTCTCAGTCTGTATCCCTGGGTTTCCTCCCCAGGGGGTTCAGTGCTGCGTGCCATGTACTTGTGCTGCATCTTGGCATCCTTTCCTGGGGCCACATTGCTAGAAAGTGCTCACAGGTCCTGTGCGCAGTTTGCTTGCAACTTGTATCTTTGCAGCTGTTTCTGCTACTTAATTTTTAGTTGATTTAGGTAAAAGTGCTCTGTGCGAAGGCTTTTACTATACAGTGGCAAAATGGGTCTCTGTAGTGTGTGGCAAATCAGAGGTCTTGTTCTTGTTACAGTTAAGTGGAGGTTTCATAATTGAAGTTAGTAACCATAGACTGTTCCCATTGAGTAGTCAGCTGCTTGTGCCTCTTCATCAACTTCTGTAACTCCAGGCACTGCATTTGGATGTACTATTAGAGTAGTTAAGAAAAACTTGAAGCAAAGTTTCTGGGTTTTGCCCATATTAGAAATACACGAGCATTCTATTACTTTGGCACTGGTAAATATAAGTGGGTTTTGCTGTTTTTCTCAAAGATCTGCTAACCCTCCCATAGTTGTATGTTCAGAATATGCTGGAAGACACTATGCATGTTCGTAAACGATCTTGTGGATGGTCTTCTGGCTGTAAGTGAAGCTTCAGCAGGGTGTTACTCCCACTGGGAGTGCTGAAGTCCGATGCAACTTTTAACCCAGCCTGTCCCATTTTTCCCCAAGAACAGACCACATCTGTGCAGTGTGTACTGGGCCTCCCCAGGTCTGGCCACAGAGAACCTCCAGACACAGTCTTGTGATAGCCTTGTGGCATTTAACGGCATTTTTCAAGTGGGGAAGCAAGACTAGGAAAATGTTTAATTATTCTGTTTCACTGGTGGTTGCAGCCTCTGAAGACAGCTCCCTTTCTTTCCTCTTGCTTCCTCTGTTAACACACCCGTGACCTGTACTAGAGCCAATTAGGCTGGCTCCTGCTCCCCACTTCCAGCTGTTTCTGCTGGCGTCCAAGCTCATCTCTGTAATAAAGTCTGGACATCTGTGGCAGCAGTTGGGAGCAGGGAAGGAGAGCCAGGGCTTTGAGGCCTGCCAGCTCTCTGTTGAGTGGTCTGCAGCCTCACTGTGTGGTACGCTCCCAGGCTCGGAGGACAGCTGCCTCCGGCTTCCTGGGACCCCTTGGGCCAGCGCTGGCCCTGGCTTGCTCGGTGCTGGTGTGTTGGAGGGGCACCAACACATGCGGGATGGGTCTCACAGCTCCCTCACGTGCTGAGTCATGGGGTTCGGTGCTCTTGGAGCACAGAGGCAACCCTTTCCTCAGTGCCTGATTCACTCAGGGTAAAGTATTTTCGCTGGTGGATGCAGAAGTACAAACGAAAGGATAAATAAAATGCATCGGACTCATTAGGTGTGCTGGCAGTCGCGCCAGGCTGGGCGCGGGCAGGGCCTGCGGACTGGGAGCCCGCCGGGACCTGTGCAGCTAGCTACCCTTCTGGTCATCTCCTAAGCACACAGATGGGGATAAAAATAAAGCCCACTTCCCTTTTGTGGAGATGAATGCTGGTTATGGAGCGTGTCGTCTGCGTGGGCTGAGTTTGCTTTACGGGCAGAGATTCAAGTGCTGCTGCTCTTTCCCACAGCCTAACTGCTGAATGAGCTGTCAAGCCACCCGCGGCAAATCTTTTATAAGTATACCCATAGGTACACCTTTCCACAGATGTAAATGGGCCACAAAAATAAATGTGTGGAGTATTTCAGTCTTTTTTTTTTTTTTTTCCCTAGGTAACAATGAGGTTTTTGCACAAGAAATCAAGTGTGCAAATACAATCATGCTGGTGGCTGCCATTGGGAAACACCCCTTCTTTTTCTGCTGGGAAGAGTTTGGTTGACCCAGGTGGGAGTGACAGTTTCAGAAATTGTTGTGGCTGTAATTTTTGTAAATCCATGTGTTATCAAAGCATATTCTTGAAATAGTCAATAGTAATTAATGTTGAGACACCATGGGTATGTTCTCACGGATAATGAGGATTCTATCCTTGAGTCTAGCAAGGATCAATTAGTGAAAGAACTCCTAATGAAGGAAAGCAAGTATTGTTATCATTCTTGAGGAGAAACATCCTGGAGCATACGAGCATACAGACCTTGAAAATGCTACTAATCTACACATTTTGAAAAGTTTAGCCAACTTGGCAGAAAAGTGAAAATTCTGAGTGTCCTAAGCTGAACTACCTTCAATACTAAAAATCACGTCCATAGGTCAAGAAGACCCTAACCCAGGTGAAGACCCTTCCTCTGAGCATACGTAGTAACTTTAACTTGATTGTGCAATGATATGTAAATTACTAACCAATCAAATATACACAGGAGGTACTAATATGATAATGATGTTATAAAGTGTGTATATAAACCACGAGGAGAGTCCTGTTTAGTGTGCTTGATTTTTGGGGAACCACTGAGCACCAGCCTTGTGCAAATCTGAAATAAATAATAAATGTCTCATCCTGGCATATGAGATTGGCTATTGCACACGGGGTAACAAATCCGATTTTTCGGACAACACATATGCTTGCTTTCCTCTGCCGCCTCCTTCATCAGCAGAGAGGACTGTGAAGGATTTTAAAGGCTTCTGCAGGATTTCTTCTATATTTTAAGGCACTTGGACACAAGTTCTTGCTATTGCTACCCCACACACTTTGTCTTTGTTAAGTGCATTAGGGCAGTACATTTTTTGTTAAAAGGACTTTAAACAAAGAGTCATCATTTTGGTGGATAATAGTAATTGCCTAGGTATTGCCACATAGAGAAGATAAACAAGGGGGAACCTCAAGACTAATGACCTTCTGGGGTATGAAAGATGGGTGTCCTGCCTCTGGGACTTTAGATGAAGTTCCTTTGGCATAAAATGGGACACAACTTATGTAGGTGGATATTACTGAATTGCTAATCAGACCTGACTTATGAAAATGTCACTGAACTCATATAACCAGTACTAGTTTTGAAGCCCTGGATTGTTTTACTCTTCTCTCTCTGTGGCTTGTATTTGGTGACCTGTGATTCACGTTACTGTTTCTGCTTCTTTACCAGTAAAACTTCTAAATAGAAGAATAGTAAAAAGCATTGTAGGAGGTAATGCTTTCTTAGTGCACAAGTGTCCTTGCTCATATTCAGAAAATAGATGCTCTGACTGCAGGTATCTGTGGAAATAACAAAATGATAAAGGCAGCTGACTGAAAAATAAATGTGTCTGAATTGAGTGGTTCTGCATTTTGAAATTGGTAGTTGCAAAAAAGACTGTGTGACATTCAGCTAAAGAGCTAAAGTTACCATAAAGACAAAGGCACAAGATACTGTTAATTGCTGTGAAGAATCAAATTCTTTACCTCTTGAATAAAAGAAAAAGAAATTCTGTTTTGTTTTAAATCCACTTATATTACTTTCAAATTTCCCAGCCTGGCATTGCATTAAACGAGTTTTCATCCGAGGGACCAAAGTTCAAAGCTTTTCAGTGATATTTTTAATGTACTAATTTTTGGCTAGCGTTGGAAAAGTTTTGCTTGGGAGTCTTTTAGGAATCTTAGAGCAGCTGCTATATTTCGTCCCCTCACATACTAAAATGGTCTTGAAATGTAATGTGTGATTAAATTTGTATATCCTCTCATGCCCTTCGCGTGGAAAAATACCAACTTAGTGCACACGTCTACTGCTGGAAACCTTTCTTAAAGGCTAATTTGGCTGTGTACTCTAATGAAACAAAGTTACAGTTTGCCTTCCTTGTTGTTGCTGTTGTTGTTTAAAGAAACAATTGGTTAAATTACCAGGACCTGAGGGGGAGAAAACAGCTGCTTTTCTGTGCACTGTAAAATTTCTCTCTCAACTTCCTGATTTACTTGGCAGGGTTTTTAAATCAGTATTTAAATAGGAAAATGTCCTAATCGGCTGAAAAACTGTGTTTCTGAAAGACGTTTATAAAACAACTCCTGACTATTTCACAAATAAGTGCATACTGCAGTCTTTGGAAATATGTACCATATGTTTCCTTGAGGATTAAGCTTTTACCTCTAGATACTGAAGAGCAAATCGGATTGCTTTAAATAAAAGAAAAGGCAGAGAGAAACAGAGAACCTGAATACCATGACAGATTTCACAATAATCAAGTTGTCTGAAAATACAGTGTTGTTTAGGTGGAGAGCATAGGACAAGGGATGGGAATCCTGCTGACGGCAGGACAGTAGCAGTGGGCTGGGGTTCGGACTGCAGCAAGCTCTGGGGATCTGAACTGCTCCACTTTGAAAAGGCTTTCCAACCGCACACCTGCCAAGAACATTTCCATTTTACAGGCAAATCAATTGGTCACGGTTGGTTAATTCTCTGCTCAGGTCAGAGGCCAGCCAAACTTCCTGACTTGTGAAGCACACCGTAGCCACAGACCCTAGCTTCAGGTTGCCTTTGTCCCAAGTCTGCTGCCATCACCTGCTGATGCATCAGCCTGAGCTTGGCAGCTGCCCTGGGGCTTGCTTGGCCATCACTCCTGCTCAAAAGCACCGCTGTTTCTCCTCTCAGCCTACCTTCTGCTCTGTCCTTATTAAATTGTGGTAATAACTGAGCAACTGGAAGTAAGTGATGATTTCGCACTTGGCTGTTACAGCATGGCAAAGCTGCCGGGCTGAGGCTCTAGGACTCAAAACGTCTCTTGTGCTGTTGCACACTGTACCTGTGCTTGCAAGAGGGATGATGGAAGACTGTGAATAATCCTGGGATGGTATTCTGGCCCCTACCATTTCAGGTTTTCACTCAATCAATCTTCCAGGCTTTCTGCCAGCTGAAAATTTGAAATCGAAATCTAAGCTGCCTAATTGAGAGAATGAGAGAAGCAGTCAACTGGTTCCTCATCATTTTCTGTTGGTGTCTTGGTGGGCCACCTAGTGTACAGAGTTCAGCTGATTTGGCCACAGCAGCTGTACTTTGAAATGACAAAAGCAAGGATGCTTTTTCTCCCGTTTTTGTGCAATGTAATTATTATCCAAAATATAGCTATTTCATATATGTATTATCCAGCATAGTTATTTTTACAATGAAATTAACTGTGCTACCATCTCATAAATCTCCTCAAAATCAAAGTCTCATTCTTGGGCAGTGGCTCAACATGCACAAGTTATAGTGTTAGGGCATAAGCCAGTGATTGTATGTCAAGGTAAATTTAAGCATCCTGATTTGTATAGATTTTGCTTTAACTCCATAATATTCATGAGAATAAGGAGAGAAGAAGAAGGGAGAAGCAATCCTACTTTCCTACTTGAGGAAACGTTGTTGATGCTGTTGTTTTTGATGTGGTCTTTGTAGGCATACGTAGACTTCCCCTTTAGGTAGATGGGAGGATTGACTGTGTTACATTTCCGTATGCTCTAGAAAACTGAATGGCTGGTGACATTATTGTGTATATTATATTTTTATTAGAGAAGGTTATGCAATTCTGCCTACAATTATTGTCATAAAAGGCTTCAGACAAAATCTGTTGATGTGTAGGATTCATTTTAAAAAAGTACATATGCATATGATTATCTGGAAATTTTCTTTAAGATCTGGGAAGAACTGAAATCTGGATGCATCTCATCCTTTCCATCCCAAAGTTTGATTTGAAAATGAATATTTTATTTGCCAGTAAAATCTTTCTTTCTGGGTTAAAGAAAGAGAGGAAAAAAAAAAAGACATTGCTGCTTTCTCTGTTGGATTAAAGTTACCTCAAGCGTTGAGTATTTCATTACCCCAACCTGACATTTGAGCACTTCAAGAACAGAAACATTCTGGCAGAGTCACAAGCACAGTTGGTTCTCAGTAATGTGTTATATTTGTGATAACTGATTCTCAAGTATGTCAGCGCACAATCTCAAGCACTGTACAAGTGCGTAAAGAAGACGAAAGAAGAGTCATAGGACTTGTTCGACAGCACAATTCCAGTGATGTTGAAAGAGGGGTACATTCTCCCAGTGACCATAAATTAAAATCTAATTAATTAATTCTTTGTTTTATTGAAAATATAGCTCCATTAGAGCCGTACTGTCTCTTTTAAAGCTGTTTTAGGGAAAAATATCTTTTCACTTCTGTTACAATGACCCTTGAATGCTCATGGGCTAAATAATATTCTCTTAGCTTGAGAGCAAAATTCCCATGGTGTATTTTCTGGCATCTCTCTGTGGAAATTATTGAATAGCTGGAGAAGGATATTAATAAACATATAATCTTGCTGTTCAAAAAGAAAATGATATCTTTGTAATGAGCTTATGCCTCTCTAAATGTTGCAACTTATTGCAATACTTCAGACAACGATTTCCATATATATTTTCTAAAAATACTTGAAAAAAACCTCAACACAACTCTAAGAATACTTTTGGGCTTCAACTGTTTTAGAACAGTTATTACAAGAGTGATTAACTCTTATGATTCTTTAAGAGGTTTCTAACTCTTTTGCCATTCTGAAGATGGGAAAACTAAGGCTAAAGCATTGCATGTTTTTTGAAAGACAAGAAAAATACTGACAGAACTGGGATTTGAATGTGAGCTTTTGACATAAGCTTGAACATGCCCACTTTAATGGGCGCATTAAACAGCATTCCAGAAGGTGCTCCCATTTCCACATTATTGCTTAATGTAGGACTATAATAAAAATCTACCTTTGGCACTGTAAGGTCAACCTTATGGCAGGAAAGTTGAGCTGGTGGTTGACGTGTTTGGCACACCTGGATTCAAGCGTTCTGTATATTTGATGCTTTATTTTCTCAGAAAACTCTTTAGTCCCTACAAAGGAATATAAGTAGAACTAGGCATCAGATCCAAAAGTATGATCCACACCTCCATGCATGAGTTTTTAGTCACCTTTTCTTTTTGGCAGTAGAAGTTTTTAGTCTCTAGAGGTCTGCCCAAAAGTGTTTCTGTCTTGTCAGTGCAGAGAAGCTCTGAGTCTTGGCAGTATTCAAAAGTAAAACTTTTCCAGTTTCCACCACCTTTCTCCCCAGGCACCATCTCCTGGTCAAGCAGGTGTATTTTTCACTCATCTGAAGCAAATGTTTGGAATTGAACTTCACACACAATACACTAATGACCACTTCTCTCTCCCTCTCTCTCTCATCTGTCTCCCTGCCTTTCTCTGTTGAACCAAGTGTAGTGAATGTGACTGTCTAGCTGGGGAATGGAGTGAAAGGGTTGAGTTCCAGTTTCTGCTCCCACAGGCAGAACTATTTACATATTTTGAATTAAAATTATTAGAGAAATATTAATATTTATAACTTGAATATGGCATATAGGACTGCTATTTCAGGAATACGTTCGTGCTGTTTTGGGAAACTTAATCACATGAGACTGTTCATAAATTTGTGACATTTACTATTAAAATCAGAATAATGCTGAATGCTTCAGTGCTTTTCAGTCATTCAATTTTTTCCATGATAATTCTTCTTGGAGAGGATTTATTCATTAAGCTGGGCAGCTTACTGATTTTAAACTGTTTTTGTTTTGTATTCTGGACATTAGTTGCTGGTTGCCTCACTTCGAGTGAACTGTCATCTGTATTTTGGTTTTAGTACCTGCTTTGTGTGGGATTGCTCTTTTCATGAGCACAAATGTACTTTCAAACCGTTCCTGTTGTTGGCACTTACCTACAAATTACACAGAAATCATGTCAAACTCACTTCACTGAATGAAGAAGAGATGATTGTTGTAGTTAGTCTTTTCTTGTTTGTTAGTTAATTCACAGAATGCATTCAGAGCAAATACTTTTGTATTTTTTTTTCCCACAGAATCAAAAAATAAATAGCACCAAACATTTTTAAAAAGGAACATCTTCCTAGCAGCTGGGAGGTGTCTTCTATTCACTATCATTATCAACAATTTTATATATTTCTGTTCCACTAGACCACACAAAGGTTGATTGTAACTTTATTTTCAACTAGTGATGATTGAAAAAATAGCTGTGAGAACTATAGCCAGAAAATGTTTTTCATGTGTGATGTTCATGCAACTCAGAAATAGAGTGGGATTTCAACAGAGCTCAAAGATGACTTACCTCTGTTCTTCTTGAAGTCCTGTTCAACCTTTTGTCTCATTGGAAGAAACTGCCCCAATTATTATTATCTGAAGGAATAAATATCAGATCCTACTAATCCAGAAATGATGAATTCTCTTTCTGGGAGTAAAGTGAGGAAAGTGATGGACAAGCAATTGCAAGATGTCTCTGAACACCTTCAGCTTACTTCACCACCTATCAAACTAAATTCTTCCTGGTGATGCAATGGTAGTACAAAACCTTGGGGAGCCATGACTGCAGACCCCCTGAGGAGGGAGAAGACAGAGTCGCTGCAGAAACCAGACGTAACTGAGGAAATAATACTGAATCTATGGGCACAGATGTGTGAGATTTGCTATGGTCATGAAACAGCTTGAGATACCAAATTAGCACAGGTCAATATGCTATGTGTGTGCCATGGGTGACATGTTGAGGAAATCATTGTTGTGGGGTGTGGATAATTTTCCTCTGTCCTCCCTATAGCGGTGTACATACCCTCTGCACTTGTCAATCTGAAATATGTGGTTCTCAGGTGTTAGTTTGG
>VFFE01006810.1:0-2500 GCA_008921705.1 Burhinus oedicnemus | reverse complement strand
CCAACTGCATAATTGTTCATTTCAAAAGCAAAAATACTAATTTTTTCTTTTCACTCCTAACAATGAGGTGCAATATTAATAGCCAATTTCTATCTTCCTTTCAATCATACATATTCTATAGTAGCATGAATGTTCAAACGTAGTGCTGCTAAGATTGAACATTTTCATAGGAAATCCACAGAAGATTCAGTGTTAACTCCTTCAGAGCTGGGCACAGATAGCTTCTGTCCATATTGTTAACTTCTTTAGCATGTGGTAGTCATTTATTGTTTGCAGTTGGGCTTGACTGTCATAGACTCAGTGGTACTATATCAGCTTGTACAATTTTGAAAACAGTATTTGAAAGACAAATTCCTGATAGTATTACGATTTTTCTTTTATGCACCTTCCCAGCTAAGCACAGAGATGGGAGTGTGAAGTGATCTGCTAATTATTCCTCAGTAGAGTTAAAGAAATATATATAAAAATCAAATTTAAAAACTGACACATAACTAACTACATATTTTTCATGCAGTGTATGATAAAGAGAGACTTCATGATTCTTATTATTGCATGATGTGAGATCAAAGAAACTTTGAGCATGGAGATTTTGCTGGTATTTTTTGTTTAATCTACTTTATGATAGCAAAAATTTTACTTTAAAACTGGCTCGTCTGCAGATTGCAGTTGTAGACTGAGGTGCATGGTCTAAATAATGGGATAGGACATGATACAATCAACATTCCCAGGTGTTTTGGAAATACATAGTTTTCAGAGAACCTAAAATGAAGATAACGTTGCCTGAAACAGGTTCCTTGTCCCAGCTGTGTCAGACTGAGATGCTGCTTGGATTATGTCAGAGGAAATATTATGCAAGATGAGTAAAGGTTTTCATTTAGATATGTATTTAGCCGAGCAGATGCCACCTAGGTAATGCTATTCTGAACATACATACTGATATCATTGAGGACTTTCCGTTGTATAGGGCTTTTCATTTTTACCTCCTCTGGAAGAAGGAGTTCCCATTTTGCCTCAAAAAAATTTACTGGTGCCACAACTGACTGTCCACATATTCCACTACGCAGGCCGTACCAACTCATTACAGATACATTGAGCTGAGCAGGCTTTGAATCAGTGAACTGAAGGGAAAAAGAAGGTATTCTTGCTATCTGGTTATTTTTAGATGAAGCAGGTGGTGCTCACTGGCAGCATCGGAAGTCCACGTGTGTGACAGCACTAGTGCTTTGTGCTGTGCAGCATTCACTGTGCTTGTCACTGTCCCCAAGGTGTGAAAACTCCAGCTGATTTGCTGGAGTATGTACTTGAGTACTGGAGAGCAGCACTTGGTTCTGCACTGGTGAATGCCAATGCTTTTGTTAACTTCCCTGGACTGACCCTGTTGCTAGATAGCCTTGCCTAATTGCTTCTTCCCAGATTTGAGACTTTCAGACATACAGAGCAAGTGCTTTTCCACTCTTGTAGCCAACTCAGTGGTTTAACTGAGCTCAGATAAAGTCCAAATCTTTGGCCATTAGCAGACATGAATGCAGGTCTTAAATTTTCCTTTTGGCAGTGTGGATGGATTCTGTGCTTTGGCACGTTTCTGCAAAAGGCATCCAACAATGTGACCTGAGCACACAGCTGAGAGTCCTCTTCATAATGAATCAAGCCTTGATTTCAGTAGCTGGTTTTTATGTATTATGATATACTGCTGAGTTGATAGGTTGTGGAAATATGGAGTGCAGCTGTTCACGAATCATTACAAGGCAAATAATTTTTCCTGTCTATACGGTTAAATAGAAATCCTTTTACTCACTCTGGACACCTTATGTGTAATTTCTTATGCCATTCCTGCTTCAGTCAGGATCTTGTGACCAAAACCAAGAATCCTACTGATGCAGAACATCATTTAGCAACCTTTTGAATTTGTTTTGGGCTTATTTTTGTTTGGATCCGAGCATCCAACATATGCAGTTAGATGGTGCCATGCAACATCCTTCTCTTCAATAAAAAAATCATTTCAAAATTATGCAGCAGCGGTTCCTTTCCCCTTTCCTTTTTGTGGCTTTGAATGCAACCAGAAAACTTGCACTCTTGAATTACCTCCAGGGTCAAATGCATAATGTAACAGCTTACCTCCTGTTTGATTTCCAAACCCTGGCCCTCTGGGGATATATCTTTATTGTTGCGGTGTTGCCTTGTAGCACTACAGGCTAACAGATCAATTCATCCTTCAAAGCATCCTATCACCTGTCGATATGAAATTCTAGCAATTACTAAAGTGGGATGGCTGCAAAGCGTCTGAAAAACATTCTCTATTGATTGGTTCATTGCTCCAGAGAATGATGAACTTGTTTAAGAAAAATTGATCTGGTAAATTGATTTTTTTTTTATCAAGGAATCATATGAATGTAATTTAAGTAACAATATTTTTTCCCTGGAGAATGTATAATATATACTTGGTGTGTGGGCACAGAAAGAATAAAAAAAAAAAAAAAAAAAAAAGAAAAAAAAAAAGAAA